>CM008284.1:27467893-27538838 GCA_002319775.1 Fagopyrum tataricum
TCCGAGATGCGAGAGCCGGGATTTATTCCTAAGAAAATCCCGAGCCGACTCGTCATTTTTCCTCTTTTTCCGCGTTTCCGACCCTTCGTTCCGGGTTAAAAATGCCAAGGGGTCATTTCCGACCCCTCGGTCCGTGTGAGGGACAAGAGGTCAGCTGACCCCTTGATCCCCACACCCACTATTCAGACGTTTGTCTTCCCTCTCTCCTCCTTGTCTCCTTCCTCACGTTAGTTTCCCTCCCACTCTTCCAAACTCATCTCTTCTCCTCTCTTTTGCCTCTCTTCTCCCTTGGTGCTGAAGATCCATGTTGTGGACTGCAGAAGGTGATCTCAAAATGTTGGTAAGCTCTCCCTCTCCCTTCCCTCTCTTCCTTGTTGTTCTTTCCCTTCTTCTTCCTTCCTCCTTCATCCATGGCTATGGAGGAAGATCTTGAGGAGTTTTGCTCAACCCTTGTGCATGTCTAGGTTCTTAGCTCGTTTAGGTCAAGGAGAGGTGCCTAAGACCCGTGGTGAGTGTTTGGAGAAGATCCAGCAAGAGAAGAAGGACTTTGGAGCCAAGGATCCAAAGTCGAAGACGAAGAAGACGACGTTCTGCGCAGAACCAGCGGGGGCGGCTCAGCACAGCCGCGGGAGCAGACAGGCGCGGGTGGGGCAAGGCAAGGCCGCGGGTGCGGCGTGACAAGGATGCGGGCGCGGCTCGGCACGGCCGCGGGTGCGGCTCGGCACAGGCGCGGGCGCGGCTCGGCACAGGCACGGGCGCGGCTCGGCAAGACCGCGGGGGCGGCTCCTGGCAGGCGACGCAGTCCACCGCGGGTGCGGCTCCTAGTTCCGCGGGGGCGGATCCTGTGTCCGCAGGTGGCGCCAGCTTGACTCCGCGGCTGCGGTTTCGGCAACAGTAGGTCCCTCCTCTCCTTCACTCTTTGTTCCTTCCTTAGATTTGTGTTGAATCATGTAGTAGCATGCTTAGGATGGCCTAGAGTAGTTTGAGAATGCCACTTAGTGGTTGTGAACCTAGGAGCCCTTAAGGCTCGATGGAATTGTTGGATATGGGCATGTGAGCATGATGGATCTTCTAGACTAGCTTGTGCCTCCTTGGTTGAGGATTAATATGTTGTGGAATTATGAACTGTTGTGGGTTGTTTCATGTGTGGAGAGTGTGTGGTGAGTACTTGGGACCTAGGATGAATTCCTAGTTTGAGGGTTAGGTGATCTTGCATAGATCACTAAGAGTGAAGTCTAAGACTTCTTGAAAGTGAGTATGTATTGATATGCATATCTCTTGTGAGCAGATTGTGGGCTTCCTCCTTAACGGAAGCAAGAGTGTGGTGACTTGGGTTTGGTGACGAGGTAAGTCTCCGGACTTACTTAGCTCGTATTTTATGTATTAGCATTGATGCGTGTTTAGTGGTGTGTGTTTATGTCATGTTATAACAATTAAACCGGTAATTAGGACCACCACCTTATATGTATATGTTGGCCCAAGTGTATGATAACGGGTGGTGACATCACTGTCTACGACTGAGTGAGTCTAGGAGGATCTCGGCGACTGGCCCGGCGGGTGATATGGTCGGGTGCATCCGTACCATTCTTGCCGGAAGGGGGGACCGGGGCGAGACCACGGTAGTTCTCGTGTCACAAACCGAAATTGAATTAGAACGGGATACGACTTAATAATAAAAAGATAATAAACCGGCTTGTGTGATTTATATTTTGTGTTATGTATGTGTTTGTGCCTTCACCGCTTTTTTAATGCTTCGAATATGAGCTAACGGTTTTAAACCGTGTTGTAGATGACTTGCAGGTTAGGGACGCCGCCGAGTGAGGTGGAGGAGTGGACAGCCGGGGTCTCCATACATTATAGGACGGGGATGTTTTTTAGTCATGTTTTATGTTGTTGTTCGTGGATGTTGTCGTACGTTTAGACTTCGTATCACGTTATGTTGTTTTGAGGACTCGGCTGAGTTTCCACGTTGTATTCTTACCTTTCAGTGTCTCGCATACATTATAAACGTTTTCGAGTTTTGCCTTTATTTGTTCCTTGTTGGAAAGGTCCGGTGAAATTGTTGTCAGACTAAGGGTCGGGACCCATTGTGAGGTCTCGCCTGTAGCATCCCGAGTCCCGCGGGTTTGGGTTAGAATGTACGGGACCACCACTCATTCCGCAAACCTCGGCGACATAGATCTCTGGATTAGAAGTATGTACTTATATTATTAACATAGTTATATATATATATATATATATATATATATATATATATATATATATATATATATATATATATATATATATATATATATGTATGACCTTAGGATGTTTGTGGATATTGTATGTACCTTGCTATGTATGCGACCTTAGGATGTTTTGGGCTTGTATGCCTTGGATGTGTATTATGACCATATTTACCTTTATGCTTTTAGAAGTTTATCGTACCGAAATCATGAGTAGTACCTACGCATTTATACTTAAGTAAACGTCATACGGTATCAGATGGAACGTACGAGAGTTACCGCTTACGTAGGACCCGTCAGGGGTAGACCACCACTTCCCCCTACCGTCCCAAGAGGGCGGGGACGAGTAGGAAGACCTCCAGGTACGAGAGGTAGAGGTCGGGGACGAATCCCCATTGCGGACCCACCAGTTGTGGGTGCACCAGCAGCAGAGGCCCCAGTAGAGGAGGTCGCAGCGAGCATCGTTCCCGAGGCTAGGGATAGGACCGTGGTGAGGTCCGGGGCCCATGGTTCTCCATCTGGCAGGACCGGAGGAGCGTCGGTAGGAGCGAATGTGCTTGGAGATTATGTACGACGGGTAGAGGAGGCATTCAGGACTGGGGCACCACCTCCCGCACCACCGGTGCCTGCACCTGCACCGGCGAGATCAGCTGAGGTCACACAGAGGGTGACCCAGTTTCGGGCTGCACCAGAGATAGTTGTGCCGGCAGTGGTTGCACCCGAGCCAGTTGTGGAGGTTTTTAGGGCGAGAGACGAGCTGAGGTCTCCAAGACCTGATTCCTGGTTGAAAGCTTTAACCAGCAGCATGTACCCTACTTCGACGGGAAGGTAGGGTTAGAGGTGGAGCACTGGATTGGGCACGTAGAGTCAGCTCTGGAGGCGATCCGTTGCCCAGAGGAGAGGCAGGTTGAGATAGCCCAGACCCTGTTTCGAGAGCAGGCCCAGTATTGGTGGAGGACAGTTAGAGGCAGTGTGACTAGGATGAATCAGCTACTGAGCCTCGTTAGGGAGACCTTTTGCCCAGCTTCACTGAGGAGGGACATAGTCCAGGACTTCCTGGAGGCAGGATTCGAGGATGTCCCAGTCATTGAGGCGATTAGACGATTCCGGGAGGAGTTAGCATTGCTAGGACCCGCCGCACCACCAGCGGACCAACATGTCTATCTTTTTTCCAGGAGACTAAGGGAGTCCACCCGTGCTTACCTTGCGGGATTTCACTGTGACTCACTGGCGGAGTACCAGGACCGAGCTTTGGCCTATGAGAGAGACCACCTTGGGTATAGGAGGGCAGCCCAGCCCGGGGGACCGGACAAGAGACAGAGGACAGTACCAGCTAGTTCAGGGGCTGGAGTAGTGGGTCAGGGACGTGGCAAGACCCTCCGAGATGTTCCGGTCCTCAGACGTCGAGGCAGGCAGCAAACCGGGTACGTCAGTGCTACAGTTGTGGAAGGTTTGGGCACATGAGGACTTCATGTAGGAAGCCGCACGTGGCTTGTTTCAGTTGTGGCTAGGTGGGTCACCGAGCCGCCTTTTGCCGTCAGGGCAAGTCACAGGGTTCTCAGCAGAAGGGCCAGGGTCAGGTTCAGGCCCGCGCTCAGGGATCAGCTCAGGGATCAGCTCAGGGACAAGGCCGAGATAGGGACCACGATGAAGGTACCCAGGAGATCAGAGACACACAGGCCAGGGTATTCGAGCTGAGGAGTGCCGTTGATCCTCCGGCGCTGGCAGCCCCAGGTACCATTCAAATTCACGGCTTTTCGGTCCGAGTTTTGTTTAATACGGGTGCTACGCGCTCTTTTATCCGATGATTGTGTAGCTAGGTTGTCCTTAGCTACGGTAGAGGGGAGACCCTCTACTATAGGGTTACCCGATGGAGGTAGGGTTAGGGGTACCCGAGAGGTACGCGGTTGTCCCATTCGTTTGGGAAACCGAGATTGATTAGCAGACTTCTTTGTCATGCACTTAGTGCATGAAGAAGTCATCCTTGGGATGGAATGGGTGGACCACCATCAAGCCGTGTTAGACATCAGCCGGAGGGCCGTGACGATTACCACGGAGACGGGGCACGAGGTGATTTTCCGAGGTTGGGACCTCGGGAAGGCCGGTACAGTCATTAGCGCGGTCTGAGCTGCTAGACTTATCGGGTAGGGATGCGAGGCCTTCTGGTGCTATGCCATGAAGGAGGAGGAGTCGGGACCATCGCTGGAGGAGATTCATGTGGCGGGCAAGTTCGAGGACGTTTACGGGGAGCCACCCGGGCTACTGCCGCAGAGGAGCGTTGATTTTGCTATTTAGTTTAAGCTCGGCACGGGACCGACCTCCAAGGCTCCATACCGCATGGCGCCGATCGAGATGCTGGAGCTGAAGAAGCAGCTCGAGGAGTTAGCCTAGAGGGGTTTCAAACGCCCGAGTGTTTCCCCTTGAGGTGCACCCGTCCTCTTCGTCAGGAAGAAGGATGGATCTTGGAAGCTATGCTTGGACTACTGGAAGTTGAACGAGTCACTATCCAAAACAAGTACCCCCCTTACCACGGTGGCAAGGGTCGGTGATCTCTTCCAAAAGCGAGTTAAGGCTTGATTGTCGCCAATTGAGAAGTTGGGACTGGGATAGTGCCAACATGGCAATCTAGAAAAAACCATGGTGACTACGAGTTGTAGTGGTTCCATATGGGCTTACTAATGCCCCGATTAAGACATTTTGGTCTACTCTCGAAGAAGAAAGGAGTTGTATGACCCGTTGTCTCGGGATGACAATCTCTGAAGGACGGGAAAGAAGTTACATGTTTCATGGATGTGCCGACCATTACCGGATTTGTGGAGAGATTCCCCAAGTAACACCACCGATGGCTAACCTACTCCGGATGACGATGAAGTATCGAGTGGGAAGAAAATGGGCGATGGTGTTGTTGAGAGCTAAGAGGAGATTCATAGGTGCAACTGTTTTGAAATTGCCTCGAGGTATGATCGGTTTGAAGTATGCAAGTGGTTCTTCAAGACATGGTCTTGTTTGAGTATGGAGAGACGATGTGAAAATTATAGCATACGTGTCCCGTTAGTAGAAGCAGTCTGAAGCAAAGTATTTCCTTCATTACTTAGAACTTGCAACAAGAATGGAGGAA
This sequence comes from Fagopyrum tataricum, assembly GCA_002319775.1. NCBI lineage: Eukaryota > Viridiplantae > Streptophyta > Magnoliopsida > Caryophyllales > Polygonaceae > Fagopyrum > Fagopyrum tataricum. The sequence continues at coordinate 27,473,240 of CM008284.1, forward strand.
ACGTAACATCAAAGGTTAGTTGGACAAGAACCAAGCCGACGGTGTAAATTGGAAGTTCGATCTTCTTTGTTAGAGACAAGAAAAGAAGAAACATAATGGAAGTGTTGTAGTGAGGAAGACCCGAGAAGGAAGTTGAGTCTCCGAGAAGAAAGTCTACCAGGTTCGTTTGGTCCGAGCCTTGTCAGCACAGCTTCGAGGAGCTGAAGCGGAGGTTAACCCCTGCTCCTGTTTTAGCCAGCCTGAGGGCGTGGAGGTTTCTGTAGTGTATAACGACGCCTCCAAGCTAGGATTGGAGTGCGTTTGATGCAGAGGGGTAGGGTTATTACGTACGCTTTTCGGCATCTGAAGCCGTACAAAGAGAATTACCCTACCCATGATCTTGATCTAGAGGCAGTGTTTCATGCCCTGGAGATCTGGCGACATGACTTGTACGGGGTTACATGCCAAATCTTCACAGACCACAAGAGTCTGAAGTATATACTCACTCAGCGGGAGTTGAATAACCGCCAGAGGAGATGGTTGGAGCTGATTAAGGGCTTTGACTTGGAGATTTTATACCATCCCGGGAAGGCGAACGTAGTCGCCGATGCTTTGAGTAGGAGGACACCTCGAGAGGAGGCGATAGCTCGGCTCACGGTTCAGTAACAGTTGCAGAAGGATTTGATGGAGATAAAGTTGGATATCCGGTTCCCGGATATGGACTGTCGGTTGTCCGAGTTAGAGGTATTACCTGACCTGTCCGGTGAGACCCTGCAGAAGCAGGAGGGATCTCCCATTTTGAGGAGGATCCGGGACAGGTTGTCCCGAGGAGAGACACCGCAGTTTATCACCGGAGCAGATGGGCTACTGAGACGCCAGGGATGTCGTATTTGGGCATAGTCGAATTAGGAGTTGAGAGAACGGATTGGCACGAGGCACATCATCATCCACGAGGACCTAGTGGTCGAGCCGGACCATACCTTTGCAGAAGCACCCGATAGCGGTCTTAGAGCGGAGTACGAGACACCTTCGATCGAAGGAGATACCGATGTTGAGGATTCAATGGTCGAGGTGAGGAGCCGACGAGGCTACATGGGAGACGGAGGATAGTATCCGGAGGAACTATCCTAAGTTTTACGCAGATTTAGCGACATTGATAGGACCGGCGGGTTAGCCCCGAGATCTTCAATTTGGTCTTATCCTCAGTCCATCGGACGAAAAAGTAGAAGGAACTTTGTTCTTGTCTTTAGCAACATCGTTACTCTTAGTGTACGGACCCTTACGCCCCCTTACCACCGTAACAGAACTTAACATGGGCGTAACAATTTTCCAACAACTTAGTAAAACTGACTTTAGTGCTTCTCTGGTTGGAACCACGAGACCCATGAGTACTTTTCGAAGCTCTTTCGAAGATCTGCAAATTTGAAGTTGGCACTAATGTCCAAATCCAAAGGAACATGGGTCGAATTTGAGAATCTCTCAGGAGTCGTCTTAGAATGGCATCGAACTTCAATGATCTTGACATAGTTCTTTCTTTGATTCTTCATTCTTCAACATGAATCTACCTCGGTGTAACGCCCGGAATTTTATTCCGGACTTAGAGCGTTTTATAGATCTTCGTGCAGGCACGAGGTGCCGAGTGCCGGAATTTATTTCTAAAATTCCGAGCCGACCCGTCGTTTGCCTTTTTTCCGCTTTCCGAACCTTCGTTCCGAGTCGAAGTGACAAGGGGTCATTTCTGACCCCTCGTTCCGTGGTGATGTGACAAGGGGTCAGCTTCCCTCCCCACATTGCAGCCCTTGTCCCCTCTCTCTCTCCTCTCTTCTCTTTCACGTTCTTTTTCCATCTCCACTCTTCCTCTCTTCTCTTCTCTTCTCTTCTTCTTCCATTGTTGATTGTGGAGCTTGCATGTGTGGGCTGCAGAAGGAGAAGTGCAAATCTGGAGTGGTAAGTTTCTTCCCTTCCTTCCTTCCTTCCTTCCTCTCCATGGCTGCTCACCCCTTTTTTCTACCCTCCTTCATCCATGGCCATGGATGAAGCTTTGAGAGGTTTTCACTCAAGTCCTTTGCATGCTTGTGTTCTTAGCTCGATTAGGTCGAGGAGAGGTGCCTAAGACCAGTGGTGGGTGTTTGGAGAAGATCCAGCAAGAGAAGAAGGACTTTGGAGCCAAGGATCCACGATCGAGACGAAGAAGACGAGCTTCTGCAGCGTAACCGCGGGGCGGATCATCACGACCGCGGGAGCAGCCCGCCGCAGGTGCGGCCAGCACGGCTGCAGGGGTGGCTCCGGGCTCCAAGACGCCGGACCGCCGCAGGTGCGGGTGAGCACAACCGCGGGGGCAGCCTAGACCGCCGCAGGTGCGGCTCCTGCCACCACAGGGGCGGTGCCTGCTCCGCCAGAAGGCCGCAGGGGCGGCGCTGGCCTTCCGCAGGGGCGGCGTCTGCTCCGCCGGGGCGCCAGCTTGACTCCGCGGCTGCGTTTCTTCGACAGTAGGTTCCTCCTCTCCCTTCCTCTTCGTTCCTTCCTTAGCTTTGTAGTTGAATCATGTTAGTAGCATGCTTAGGATGACCTAGAGTAGCTTGAGAATGCCACTTAGTGGTTGTGAACCTAGGAGCCCTTAAGGCTCGATGTAGTTGTTGGATATGAGCATGTGAGCATGATGGATCTTCTAGGCTAGCTTGTGCCTCTTTGGTTGAGGATTAATATCTTGTGGAATTATGAACTGTTGTGGGTTGTTTCATGTGTGGAGAGTGTGTGGTGAGTACTTGGGACCTAGGATGCATTCCTAGCTTGAGGGTTAGGTGATCTTGCTTAGATCACTAGAGTGAAGTCTAAGACTTTTTGAGAGTGAGTATGTATTGATATGCATATCTCTTGTGAACAGGTTGTGGGCTTCCTCCTTAAGGAAGCAAGAGTGTGGTGATTTGAGTGTGGTGACGAGGTAAGTCTCCGGACTTACTTAGCTCGTATATTACGTATTAGCATTGATGTGTGTTGGTGGTGTGTGCTTGTATTATTGTTTATGTTATAAACAACTAAACCGGTAAATAGGACCACCGACCTTATATATTTTGGCCCAAGTGTATGATAACGGACGGTGACATTCTGCCTAGCCCCGCGTGGGTCTAGGAGGATCTCGACGACTAGCCCGGCGGGTCAGATGGTCGGGTGCATCCGTACCATTCTTTGCCGGTAAGTAGGGACCGAGGCAAGACCACGGTGGTCTCGTGTCACAAACCTAAGTTGAATTAGAACAGGATACGACTTAATAATAAAAAGATAATAAACCGGACTTGTGTGTTTTGGAGTTGTATGTGATATCCGTGTGTTTGTGCCTTCACCTCTTTTCTAATGCTTCAAATACGAGCTAACGGTTTTAAACCGTGGTTGTAGATGCCTTGCAGGTTAGGGACGCCGCCGAGTGAGGTGGAGGAGTGGACAGCCGGGGTCTCCGTACATTATAGGACGGGGACGTTTTTGGGTTGTGTTTCGTTGTGGGTTTATGTTGTACGGTTGTGGTTTCTTCTTGGAGTTATGTTGTTTTGAGGAATCGGCTGAGTTTCCACTTTGTATCTTTCTTTTCGGTTCGCATACATTATAAACGGTTTTTAGTTTTGCCTTTATTTGTGCTTTGTTGGAAAGGTCCAGTGAAATTGTTGTCAAGCTAAGGGTCGGGACCCATTGTGAGGTTTCGCCCGTAGCACCCCGAGTCCCGCGGATTTGGGGTGTTACACTCGGAACTTCGACCCTCAGTCAATATAGATGTCTTAAGTGGTATGTTTGACCTCAAGTCGGATGGAAACTCGTATTCTGACATCATTTCAACGTTTCTTGATCATTTATGCCCAAATGGACACAAACCAAACCAAATGAGATATGATAATGCATACAAAAGAGGACATAAAACACGTATGTATTGTTAAAGCAAAACTTTTAGGGGATTGTTGGCTATGAAGATGAGTAACTCGGCACCATTCACATAATCAGGTGTTTGTGTTTCGCCAAAGTCTGATTTGCTAAACATCCTAACGAGTGATATGGTAATGTGCATCTAGTGTGAGGTACGTGAAGGAAACTCAACACCAAGGTTTTTACTATTGTGCACCAATGCCTTTCACTCAAAAAAATAAAAATAAAAAACTAAATAAAAAAAAGGAAAAAAAAAGGAAAAAAAATGAAAGTGGCGGATGTGGAGTTAAAAAGATGAATGTGTTGTTCTTCTTCCCGGATTACCACCACATTACCTAAATACATCATACGCTCATCACGTTTCTTTGGCTTATTTTATTGCTAAGTGATCTTTGTATACATGTATTTGACTTAGTAGCTTAGACTTGAATTCCTCATAAATGTTAGACAAAGGAAGTTTTGATGATGAATATGAATTTCTTGTAAAGTGTGATTATCCTTTACATGCCTACTTTACTCGACTTTAATCGAAATATGTCTTTGGCCATGAAACTGCACTTTGAGAGTGATCATGAATAGAAGCACTACCAAAATGATTTCTTTTTCCATCTTTGTTTTGCATGTAAGAATCATGTTATCTTAGATTTACTTCTTGCTTGAGGACAAGCAATGATAAGTATGGGGTATTATGATAACATGATTTTTTGACCTAGTTTAGATATGTAAATAGGTAGATCACTCCTTTTCACATGCATGTTTTAGCCTTAATTTGTGCCATTTACACTTGTTTAGTTCTACTTTGCAAGAATAGATGTCTACACATGCTATTGGTGTCATTTTGGTGATTTGGCGCATTTCAGAGCTAAAACGATACATTTGAGGATCAAGCCTCGGAGTGGATGCATAGGAATGACCATACGAGCAAGGAAAGGACGAAGGAGTCGAGCTAGAAACACAAAAAACGGAATTGGAGCTTCTTGGACACCTATCTCGCCCGAGATCAGCACTACAGGACGAAATTTCCATCTTTGAGAGGAATCTCGGTCGGTATCTCGACCCGAGATCCATTTCTCTAACGACGGTCTCGGTCCACATCTCGGACCGAGATCAATGTGATTTAACCGAGATCCCAAGACGCTGAAGAAACCGAAGAACGAAGCCAAAAATCTCGGCCACGACCATGCGTGTATCTCGGCCGAGATTTTCACCTGAGATTTCTTCCCTGAGCGTCTTTATTTTATTTCGGGCCTTTTTATCCAACACATGTCTTTTGGCTTGTTGTTGGGTATAAAAGGAAGGCTCCAATATTTTCCTAAGGGTCCGATCCGTCTCCGTATTTCCTGTTTATTTCAATTTTAGACCTAGAGAGAAATTGTCTCCTACCTTGCCTCCCTCATTTCTACCTTCTACCATTGTTAGATACTTTGTTAGTTAGAGGAAAGATTCAGTCTTTACCATTACATTCAATTCACATACGCTTTACGATACTGTGATACTTTGTTTTGCTGGTTTTCGGATTATTAAAGTTGAGTACTTTATTTTCCCTCTTTTGTTATTTCTCTTTTATGCATTCTTTCTTAGAATTGATTGTTAATTTTGATATGATGATTATTGGCTAGAAGCATTGTGATTCCAAGGTAAATAGAGATTTGCTTATGGCTTGGACTATAATGGAATAGATTGTACTTTATATTTCTTAGTTAGAGAACCGGTTTGTACTGAATTTTCACCCTCTTTACCATGAGACTTACCTGGTAATAGGTAGTTAGGATTGGAAATAGATGATCTTGCGACTTATCCGGTAATAGATCATCACCGTAGAAACGTTCATCCTTGTTGCTTTTCAACCATAGATTCTTATGAGTTATCCAGAGTCCTTACGTCATAAACAATGATCTTGAATCATTGAAATCCATTTCTCCCATTAATTGATTATCTTCGTTTGCTTTGCTTTATAAAATTGTTTTCAATTGAATTGATATTCGATTGCGAACTACCAAAAATCTCTTTAACATATTGATTTTATTCCCTCACCTTTTCCAACCTATTTCTTAGTTCTGATTTACACTATAATTGGTCATAGCTGCAAATTAAACACCAAGTCCTTGTGTTCAACCTTTGAATATTTGCTCAACTTCGTACGATCCATACACTGTGGGTGCTCTACTTAATTGAGTGTTTATTACAAGTTATAAATTTAAAGCATACCGTGTGTAGTGAACTTGAGAATCCTTATCATTTTTAATATGGATTTAAGAGGTCATAATCCAGCATAGAGTTAGGATCATGTAGGAACCTCTCTTAGAGTAGGGAGTAGGAACGTTTATTAACCGTATGATTGATAAATATGAACGTCCAAGATAAAACAATATATATGGTAATTTTGATATTGTCATTGATAAATTTATTGTATTTCCTATAATAGATCTTAATATTTACTTATTATTTTATATTTTAATGACCATTCACAATAGGTTAACGAACTTTATTTTAACAATAACGACCGGCAATTAGAAACTAATAAATTAACGACCGACAATTAGAAACTAATAAATTAACGACCGACAATTGGAACCTAATAATTTAACGACCGGCAATTGGTACCTAATAATTTAACGACCGCATTTAGAACCTAATAATTTCACGACTGACAATTAGAACCTAATAAATTAACGACCGGAAATAGAACCTAATAAGTTAACGTCCGGCAATTGGAACATTATAATTTAACGACCGACAGTTAGAACCTAATAATTTAATGACCGACAATTAGAACTTTATAATTTAACGACCGGCAATTAGAACCGAATAATTTAACGATCGGAAATAGAACCTAAAATGTTAAGGACAACAATTAAAACCTAATAATTTAACGACCGGAAATTAGAACCTAATAATTTAACGACTGGAAATTAGAACCTAATAATTTAACGACTGACATTTATAAGAGAAACTTGTGAACATAATCGATTGACATTTAATTTATTTGGATTTAAAGATTATTCAACCCAAAATAAGATATATTATTTCCTTAAACACCAATCTATTATAGGCTAATTAATGAGCAATACACATTTCAATGGAATACACCTATTATAGCTTATTGTGGTCATTCAATCACAAACGTTCAATCTTTTATCTGACGGCTATTAAGACTCCCTACTCTAAGAGAGGTTCCTACCGGATCCTAACACTATATATATATATATATATATATATATATATATATATATATATATATATATATATATATATATATATATATATATATATATATAGAGAGAGAGAGAGAGAGAGAGAGAGAGAGAGAGAGAGAGAGAGAGAGAGAGAGAGAGAGAGAGAGAGAGAAAGGATCATGTAGGAACACTTCTTAGAGTAGGGAATATGAACCAATAAGATTCGTTAGATTAAAGTCCATGAACGTACATGATTTAAAGATATATATGGTAATATATTTTAGTAAATAAATGAGCATATCCTTTTTCCTCTAATAGATTTTTTAATTAATGTCTAAAATAATGAAAAATAATTGTACATTCCTTCATTGACGATTTAGCTTTCCACACAAACCTAGTCAATTTCCTCTAATATATATTTTAACGATCCAAATCTAGTCAATTTCTAAGATAACGATTCAAATCAACAATTTTTTTATATTTTAATGATCAGAATATTTTAAATATTTTTAACGATTCAATTAAAATTAAAAAAAAAACATAAATTAACAAACATATTAAAACTAAGATATATTGTAACGACTTTCAAATCTAAGATATATATATATTAATGAGTCAATTAAAATTTAAATAAGATATATATATATATATATATATATATATATATATATATATATATATATATATATATTAACGAGTCAGTTAAAATTTAAAAAATTATATTTTGGATCGTTAAAATATATATTAGAGGAAATTGTTTAGAATTGTTCGTTAAATTTGGTCGTTAAAATTTGTAATATGGAAAGAATGCTGGTTAAATTTGGTCGTTAAATATTTTACAAGAAATTTGATCGTTAAGTTATTTTCATATTGGGTCGTTATTATATTTTATAGAGAAAATTTGGTCGTTAAAATCTTTTTTATATAATTAATATAGTCATCGTTAAAATTTTGTGGGTCGTTAAGTTTTGGACATTAAATATTTTGTGGATCGTTAAAATTTTATAGAAAAAATTTGGTGGTTAAATTTTTTTTTTATCATATTTTAACTACCAAAAAATTTTTTAACGACCGATCCTAAAAAATTTAACGATCAAATTTCTTATGAAATATATTAATGATCAATTGCTTTATTTTTGGGATAGCCCAAAAATAAGAAATTTGTTTTCTTAATTTGTATCTTATATAATGAATGAATAATGAAAAATGAACAATCATGTGATTCTCACATTGGGAAGCTTATTATGCACCTTCCATCATGAACGTACAAATTTTAATCCAACGGGTCTTAGGAGTTCCTATTCCCTACTCTAAGGGTTGTTCCTACCAGATCTTGATCCTATGGTAGTAATTAATGTAGATGAACGTACAAATCTTAGAGTAGGGAATAGGGACTTATAATAGCCGTTGGATTAATATAAACGAACGTCCAAGATTTGACATTGTTTATGGTAATAATTAATGAGAATATTATATTGCCTCTAATAGAATTACGATAAAAATATTTTAACGACCAAAACTTCTCTATAAAATATAATAACAACCAAATTATGGTAATACATTATTTTCATATTGGGTCGTTATTATATTTTATAGAGAAAATTTGGTCGTTAGAGTGTTTTTTTATATAATTAATATAGTCATCGTTAAAATTTTGTGGGTCGTTAAAATTTTATAGAGAAAAATTGGTTGTTAAAATGTTTTTTTTCATATTTTAACTACCAAAACAAATTTTAACGACCAATCCTAACAAATTTAACGATCAAATTTCTTATAAAATTTATTAACGATCAAATTTCTTATAAAATTTATTAACGATCAAATTTCTCTATAAAATATATTAACGACCAAATATATTAACGATCAAATTTCTTATAAAATATATTAACGATAAATTGCTTCAACGTTTATTTTTGGGATAACCCAAAAATAAGAAATTTGTTTTTCTAATTTGTATCTTATTTAATGAATGAATAATGAAAAATGAACAATCATGTGATTCTCACCTTGGAGCTTATTATGCACCTTCCATCATGAACGTACAAATTTTAATCCAACGGATCTTAGGAGTTCCTATTCCCTACTCTAAAGGTTGTCCCTACCGGATCCTGACCCTATATATATATATATATATATATATATATATATATATATATATATATATATATATATATATATATATATATATATATATATATATATATATATATATATATTTTGTGTACATATATGTATATGTGTATACATGTATATATATGTGTGTATAATGTATATGTATATATATAACCTTCATTCTCAACATTGGATATTGAAATCGGATAACTAATATTGGGTAATCGAAGTTGCTTAATCGAAAAGTTGGATACGCGAAGTTGGGTACATGAGTATAGTTAAATATGTAACGTTAGGTATTAAAAGTTGATATTACATTTGTTCCTTCTTTCTAGGAATATTAAAAGTTGATTATTGCATTTTTTTTCCTTCTTCGTAGGATTATTGAAAGTTAGGTGGTGTATTTTTTTTTCTTTTTTCCTATGATTATTGAAAGAATATCATTTAACAAAAAAATTTAATTTTTATTTCCCCCCCCCCTTTTTTTATATAATTTTTTTAACCTAATCTTATTTATACTCGTATGGAAAGTGTATACTAGTCTACACTATTAAAAAAAATGGTACACTTTATTTTTCTAATAATAATAAAGTGCACAAAAACCTCCTAAAGCATACTTCTATAAGAAAAGTGTATACTTTATAGTATATACCCCAGTTTAATAAAATTACATACTCAAAATTACCCAAATAAAATATATAATATATGGGTTGTCTTAAGATATAAAATATTACTTTTACAAAAATCTCTTCGTGTTTAAACTGCATAAAAAATGCCAACTAGTCGAGTAATATATATCCTTTTAGTCCACAAGAATTCTTTGTCAATTTTATGCCGTGTTCTAATTGATTAATAAATTAAATTTTGAGAGTATACTCAAATTCACTAGTCAAAATACATATCATTCATTGAAATATTGGGTAACTATAAGGATGAACTAAGCTCAAATTATTATTCCAAGTTACAAAGATGAACTAAAATTTTCAAACGGCCAAAAAGGGCATCAGCTTAAGCCAAACCTTCTTGTAGAAAGAGGGTACAATCTTTTTTCTAAACTAAAAGATGAACTATAATGGTTATTGTGGAGAGTCCCACAAACCTCACAGCTTTACATTTGCAACAGCAAGCAACCCATTATTCACAGAAAGGAGAGCCCAGTGGCCTATCTTACAGTTTGATAAAACATTTCAGCAAACCAAACTGCCCATTTAAGATTGGTTATCAGGATCTTCCCAGAAATTGTACAAAAACTGGGGCAATGAAGCTATCCTTGGAAGATTCAGAAGCAAGTCCCCAACAGAATCCTTCCTTGACATGGACGACGATTCTTGAGGGTCGTTTCTAGCTTTGGACTCTTCTTGATGAGGTTCAGGCATGTTGGCCTTGAGACTGTTGCTACCTGGGAGATTATTCAAGGCATCTTCATATTTGAGCTGTAAGTTTGCAGTTGACGGGTCCCTCTGAAGAAGGCAGCACAGGGAGTCGACTCTCGACATCAGGGATTTCTCGTTTAAAGTAGGCGAGACTTGAGAGTCGCTTAACAGAAACTGGGCAATGTCTTCCAAAATGCTGTTTTTTTCTTCCTCGTGAATGGATAGTCCAGGATTAACAGTTGTCATTTGCTCTGATATACATTGTCCAATGTGATTCACCAGATCACTCATTGACATTGAAGGGTGAAATCTGGGAAGTTTGATCTGATCCAAAAGCTTGAGACGTTCGATTTCCTTTGTTCTGTTCCTAGCATGTTCTCCTACTATGCAAAGATCTGCAACCACAGGAATTTCAGTTAGGGTCTTTTTGGTTGCATAGTGAATCAAGGTATTATATGCTGCGTTTAGTGAAAGAATTTTGTGTTAAACCTCAACAGTTACATAGTACTTCTCTTCACATAATTATCAGAATGATTTAAAAGTTGCAAACAAAATAGTAATTTGTTGACCTGAGGCAGGTGGGGGAGTTCCTTGAGAGTTCAATTCTGGAGGTGTAGCTACAGAGTCTGGCCCATCCAAATTGTTCCCAATAATCAATAAATCGGATCCATTTTCATTCTTCAAATCAAAAGCATTCTCGGTATCATCAATTCCACCAAACAAAGAATTCTTCGACTCAAAGTAAGGATTATCCAACACTACTGCTGGTTGTTGGCTCAAGAAGTACAGGCGGGGGTCACATTGAACAAGTTTCTCAAAATGCTTCCCTAACAGTCCTTGTGCACACTGCACAAAATGTCGCCTACAAAAAAAGGATATGAATAAGAAGAAAAAAAGTTCATTTTTTATTTTTTCAAACATCACTAGAATGATACGGTATTACCAAGTACTTCATATAGCTATGATACCTGTAAACAGTTGCTTGTCCACCAGTAAAATCAGATGTTGCTTGCCATAAGGTGTGCTTCCTTGGTTGGGGATTAATTTCCCTGAAAAAAAGCGGCTGGCGTGCAAGCTGCAAATAGATATAAGATCGTATCTTAAATCTCCAATGGAAAAAATCTAATCTTATATATATTATAGGAGTAACACTTCTTGCCACGTGTCACACAGAAAAATACTAACAACCACGTGTCATTTTAGCATTTAACCGCAACCCACAAAATATTAATTAAGTTTATTCATTAAAAAAATATTTAAAGAAATATGTATAAAAACATAGATTCTGCTGGAAAAAAATGTATAAAAATATAGATTCTGCCAAATCACACAAGAAATTTGAACGTTTAATAAATTTCAACAACTAACAAAACAAAGATCTTCCCTAAGCAAATATTTATTAATGTATTATATAATATTATATAATAGATAAAAATATTAACATATCAACAAGTATTATAAGGGAGAAAAAAAATCATATTATGAGTTATTATACAATTAGATATTTTATTAATGTATTATATAATATTATATATCAAGTGTACAAATATTTGTTGCTTATTATCTACTCTATCTAATGACAAAAAAATAATTTATATAATCCCTTAAAGAAATAAATAACAAAAAATATTTTTATCAAATCCCGTGCAAGTCACGGGTAATACAATAGTTAGAAGTTATCTGATAATAATAAATCCAATTACCACAACGTCAAGTGTTTCGGGTCCATCATCGGAGTAAGTTGCTTTGATAGCCATAATGTCAGACCACTGAATTTCAATCTTGTTCTTCAAACCTCCATCTAGAACTTCCCAAACAAGCTTGTGCTTAGCAAAATAACACTTGCCAACCAAATCACCTTCATATCTAGACTTATACTGCAAGAAGTCACAAAACACCGCGTCAACACATATCGAGCCAAACAAGCCGGTGAAAGAACAACCAAATGAACTAAATGATACAAAACAAGAACTTATATGAACCATTCATCTGAACTGTCATTCCAAATGATATGAGTCACTTGATGTCTTGATCTATAGTTTAGGTGAACTAGAAAATTAGAAAAAATACACCTCAACTAGAAACACAAAATAGGCAGCCACGGGCATATATGAAAAAGCTATATTAACTTTATAGATGAGAAACATTTCACACTCTTCCTATGTATTAGCTTAATATGAGATCAATCACCTCTAAGTTTCAACTTTTACATGAAAATAAACAAACAATAAATGGTAGTGAAACACGGGACAAAAATAGGCAGATGCCTCAAACTAGCAATTCCAGAAGGATCAAATTTAGACCAAACAAAGAAGTACTAAATTGAGCTAAATACCTCCCAGGTACCAATTTTCAAAAGTGTAGCAGGGAAATTAGAAGCCTTAAGCTTATCTGTTGTCGTCAAAGCATCGCTCTTGTGATTCTCCTTCTCTCTTCTTGGGAGAGTCTTCGCCAGGGAAACGCTCTTCTCCTGACCAAGCTTCATCTGAATCAGATCTAAGAACGAAGGGCTCTTCTTCAGCTTTAACCCTAACGGACTTGGCTCCGCCAATGGATCATAAGTCTATCAAATCCAACAAAAAATCAATTTGAAGAACCATTTCAATTTTCAAAATATTCAAACCCTAAAAAGAAATCCAGAAGCAGCAAGGACCTGGTGAGAAGAATCGAGCTTAGGGCGTTTAGAGAGAGACAATCCATGAAACGACTGTTCTTCATTATCTTGTTCATCTCCGCCGCCATATCCGGCGAGGTCAACGAGCTCCGGCTTGACACGGACAGCTTTCCGACGACGCTTTTCCGATTCGAGGGAGTAATCTCCGGCGTCCATCATGTGGACCATTATAGTTTCGAATTCAGCGAGTTAGGGTTTGATTGGGGAAGAAGGTGGGGGAGAAGGAAAGGGGAAATTGAGTAAAACCTAAAATTTGGAAGACAGCGTAAGCATAAAAACTGGAGTATCTCGTGGAATGATGTAACGAGAGAGCGCGTGGGTGTTGTGTGAGCGTGATATCACGCGTTGCAAGGTAGATCGACACGTGTATGGCACAATGCACTGTACCTAGACGAACTTACAATGATGGTGGCCCCCTAGCCGCCATATACGACAAATGATTCAAATTTTAGAGATTTGCCAAGAATCACCACGTTCAGTTACATAATCATACCAACAAGTGTAAAATTTTATCCAATATCAAATACGAATCTAAAACGTGTTTTTTCCTCTTATTCTTTTATGTTCGTCCGATTAAATCAACTATTAAAAAAATAACGTTCAATGTTTGTTAGATCATCCATATCGTTGTTAATTGAAACGAGCTATATTTGGGCTCAATTAGTCTCGTAAAAGTTTCGGTTCGAACTCGTTTTATTTTTTAAATGAGTAAAATATTTTCATATATTTTAGGGGATTTTTTTCCAAAATAATAAAAGAAAGAAAATAATTTTCGAAGTTAGGTATGAAAAAAAACTAATTCCGGAAATAGGAAGGCAGTGGAGGTTCGGGTGGGAGTCGCCGGCTGAGACTGCGAGTTATCGAATAACTCGCAGTTTTAGCCGACCGAATTTTTTTAAAAAAATTTTTTACAAGGAAATCGCCGTCTAAGACGGCGATTTCCTTTTCTTTTTTAAAAAACAAGCAGAAACATTGAATACCATTCAATGGTCTTCTTACCTGTCACCCGTTGCGCTAAACACAGAGATTCCTCTGCCTTCTTTCACTTTCTCTGCGTTCATCTTACCCGTTGAGTTCATCCACAATCTCCATCTCCTTCCATCTTCTTCTCCGCCTTCCGCTTGCCACCTACCGCTACCCTTCTCCGTCTTCCGCATGCCACATACCGCTACCCTTCTCCGTCTCCTTCTCCGCCTTCCCTTCTCCGTCTCCTCCTCCCTTGCTTCTCCACCGTACCTTCTCCGTCTCCTTCTCCCATCTCCTTCTCCGCCGTCCCTTCTCCGTCTCCTTCTCCCATCTCCTTCTCCGTCTCCGTGTACTCCTCCATTCCCCATCTCCTTCTCCATCTTTTGGTGCTGCTTCGAACCGGATCGACGGTTGCTGCTCCTTCATCCCGAAACCCTATCTATCTGCAAGCAAAGGTACCGTTAATTATTTGGTTAATTATATGATATATTAGGGTTAGTGTATTAGTTATTAATTATACGGATATATGGTATATATATATAAAAAAATTTTGTTGTTGTTATTTATACTATTTATTAGTTTATGTAGTTTATGGTTAATTAGTTTATTAATTATGATAAGTTTAAATTTTTTAGGTTTATGGATTAGTTTAGGTAATAAATATATATTATAAATAAAAAATTATAAATAAAAAAATTATAAATAAACATAAGGCACACCTAACGATCAGATGTGGATCCACGAATTGCGATGATCCACGAATTGCGAGGAACATAGTTAGGTGGAAAGCATCTAGGGAGGCTAGAGATTTAGTTTGAAATGAAAAGTCTGCATTTGGCTCCCAATTTATTCTTGGTGATGATTCATTAGCTAGAAAGTAAACTTTTATTTGTTTATCCGAAAATATATTTCTTTGTTATAACTAATAACTAACAATTTGTTTAATGCTTTTGTAAGGTGGATACATTGTTCCTACAACTATGAACATTCATCTCGACCGATCGAGTATTATCGATATATTTTGGACAGACAGCTAGGAACTGAGGTACATCCTAACGATCTTTATATTTGTTTAATGCTCCTAATTTTAAATAACATAAGGTACACCTAACGATCTTTATATTTTTTTTAGTTTATATGGGTTCCTTATCCAAGTGATGTACTACAACGTCTTCCCGAGATATGCCGATCGGGGGCCCATATATATATGACATAAGGCTCCACTTATATGTTTCAACATATTGGAGGGCATCGATCGGGTCGGGTTATGCGACAGTTTGGGTTTCCACCAGCTATACCACCTGAGTGTGACTATGACAAACAACTACACAAGGTGGACCGAAGAGGAAAACTGGACTACAATTGGGCTGACTATCATGATAGATTTATCAAGTTATGGAATGAGCGCAGTAGTTCAATTGTCATACCACATGTATAAATTCATTTAACGTAGTAAAAAAAATTTTATATTGAATCGTATGTATATGTATTTTTTTTCCTCATTATATTGACTTATATGTATGTGCATCACAGCCCCTTCACATCCATGGACAAGAAGCAATCCGGCAATACATGAATTGGTTTACATCCGTGACACGCCGTTTCATTTCTCCACCAACGTCTAATCCAACGGGATATCATCAACCGACAACTCCAAATTTGTTCATGATGGTAAGTAACTGTGAAAAAAGAATTTATAACCATTTATAATAAAAATTCTCACATTCTCTATTTTTCTAATTTGTAGGGACAATACGTGGCTAATGTAGGATATCATGGGCGATTTCCTTTTTTTTTTATATTTATTTTAAACTCTATCAGAAGTAATTAAAAATATAAGTCAATATAATGAGAGAGAAAAAAAAACCTATTTTAGGCTTGATTGGATCTTGTTCTATTTATAAACAATTCGGTTTGAACATGTTAATGTTAAGTTCGTTCAGTTAAAGTTTGACTCATTGAAACTGTGAAGGCATTATATTAGTTAAGTTACTTGACTCGAACCCGTTCATTCTCTAAACGAGCCGATTATAAACATATTTAAACTTTATTTGATATTAAGTTCAGACTCAACGTTTTTATAAATCAACCGAACTTAAACATGTGTAAATGTTGACTAGTATAACTGCTAACTTTTAGCCTGAGTATATGTTACGTTATATTTCATAAGGTAACTTAAAGACGAAATGAAACCTTTTTCTATTGGGAAAAAGCTTTATGATATAAAAAGTAAACCTTATCCAATTGTACCATTTGGTGGGAATCGTCGAGAATGAATTGGGAAGGTAGGTCCATCACTAGCAAGAATAAAATTGTGGATTATGTCGATGATGGCGCCACGTTTTTAAGCCTTTGGATATTGTAATTTATGTATATTGAGACATTATTATAGCAGCCGAAATAACTTAAAGAAGATAGTATTATTGAAGGATTGTTCACGGTCTAGAATCAAACCGGCAAATAAACAATTTGGTTGAAGTGAACCGGTTGTACAGATCTGAATCGGATCGATTTATAATCTATATCGTGGGTTAACAATTAGTTGGGTAAATCTTTACTTTTGCCGGAAATTTTTTAGGACATTTATTTAAATTTAAATGATCGGTGATTCTGGTGAACATAACAAATCTTTTCTTAAAAAAAATGAGTGAAGACTAGATATGATTTTTCGGGTCGGAATAATATCGAGTTGAGTTGTCTAAAATACTGATCTAAATAGAAAATGACCACTCATAATATTATGGATTGTTATCGAAATTGGAGATTTCTCTTTAATGTAAATCGGTGTTAAATATATGAAAATATTTTTTATTTATGCAATTATAATGTATATGTATCTCGAAATAAAATGTTACGTATTTGTTAAGCATGATGCCTCCTCGTATATGTATTGTGGGTGGGTGTGATAGGGTGATATTTTGTGTGACATGTGTCATGTATACATATTCCGTTTGTGTGACAATCATTTGTATATAATGCGTGTGAATATTTTATACACAATGTAGGAAATGTTTGTGAATGTATAAAAAAAATGTCATAAGTGTACACATTTTTTTTCTTTATGAGTGTTATCTTTAATGATAAAAAAAGTCATTATTCGTATTGTTTTTTTTCTTTATGGGTGTTAAATATATGAAAATGTTTTTATTTAAACAATAATAATATTTATGTATACATAAGATTTTTTTTTACATCTTTGTTATGACACGTATATGAATTGGAGGTGAGTGTGATTGAGTGAGATTTTGTGTGTGACATGTGTCATGTACACACATTCTGTTTTGCGTGCAGTTTGTGTATGTATAATGCGCATGAATATTTTATAGATATAGTACAAACCTTGATCCTCACCTTTATTGAAGAGCTGTATTTCCGGGGGAAGGTGAGTAAGGGGAGAGCCAGAAGAGAATTTGTCATTAAGCTCGCTTGGGAGAAGAGTCTCTCAGCCGAAGAAAGGGCTAAAACGTAGGGAAACTACGTACCTAGTTGAACTGGCAAGACAGGAGATTGAAGTCGTTCGTGAAGGACGGTTTATAGATCATCAAATTCCCACAAATGGAATGAGAAGTGGGTCCACGTAAATGATCGAGACCTCCCGTGCTTGATGTCATGCTGGCAAAAGCAGGGGTTTCGGCCGGTTTTACCTACTATTGGATTTGAACCAATGACTCTCGGGCCTCCCGCTGGGGGCCCGCACGACGGGCTATTAGCTCAGCGGTAGAGCGCGCCCCTGATAATTGCGTCGTTGTGCCTGAGCTGTCAGGGCTCTCAACCAACCCCCTAACGTAATTCGAATGGAGGTTGACTGTTGAGCCCACTCTGGCCTCGCAGGGCGGCCCCCTGCCGGGAAAACTCCTAAATCAGTTAATGCGGATCCGGAAGTCACTTCGCTACCTGCCGTTAAGAGTTCTGCCTTCTTTAAGGGGAGACCCAGCTCGCCAAGGCGAGCTTTATTTTCGAGAGAATGGAAAGTGAATCGAAAGGCTTCCGTTTCCGTTCTTGGAGTGAGTAATGAGCAATGCATAAAATGTATGTAAATGTATAAATAAAATGTCATAATACAAGTGTACATACACTTTATACACTTTTTCATGTTATTTTTAATGATAAGGAAGTCATTATCAACATAATTGCAAATGTAAGTTTAACAGATTATGGAAAGTTAACCTAATATTATGGATTGATATTGAAATGGGGGAATTCTTCACTTTACTTCTAAATGTTAAAGGTGCTAAATATAGGAAATGTTTTTATTTACACAATAATTGTAAGAGCCTTAGTCTTTGGGAGCCAGATTTGGCCTTAGCCGCCCCCGCGGGTTTGTAGAGCCGCCCCTGCGGCTGAGCCATGATCAGCCCCTACGGCCAAGATCCGCCCCTGCGGTTTCTTGCGGATGCAGCCGGCTTTGTTGACCTTGACTTGTGCTTTACTCTTTCACTTCCTTAACCTTTTCCTTTGCTTTGGCTTGCTGAGCAAGTGTTCCTCATTCCCCTTCCAGACCCTTACGCTCTTTTTGCTTCTTCTCCTTCTCTCCTTGATTTTGATCTTGTTCTTCTTTTGAGTTGGAAGTGTTTTGTTGTGAGGATGATGATGTTGATGCTAGTGGATGTTGTGCTGAGCTTGAGAGCTAGCTGAGGTACTGTCTTGGATCAGTTCGTGCTTAGGCCACAGCTGTGGGTAAGCTCCTTGTTCTTCTTCTTCTTTCTTTGATCT
The DNA here is from genome assembly GCA_002319775.1 of Fagopyrum tataricum. Classification (NCBI taxonomy): domain Eukaryota; kingdom Viridiplantae; phylum Streptophyta; class Magnoliopsida; order Caryophyllales; family Polygonaceae; genus Fagopyrum; species Fagopyrum tataricum. Next base: position 27,492,142 of record CM008284.1, read on the forward strand.
CTTTCTCTTCCTTAGCTTAGGATTAGATGCATGTATAGATGTATGTTGATGTGGGATTGTGTATGTATATGGTTATATGTGACTTTGGAATGAAGAAGACGTGAGTTAATCACGTAAAGAGCCGAAGAGGAACCGCGGGATCACCTTCTGCACTGTCGCCGCCCCCGCGGTCCAGCAAAGCCGTCCCTGCGGGTACCTTGTCGCCGCACCCGCGCCTGGAAGCCGCCGCCCCTGCGGGAGCCATGTCACAGCGCCTGCGCCGTGCCTGCTCTTGCCTGCGGCCGCTGTCACCGCGCATGAGGCCGAGCATTGCCGCGCCTGCGGGTTGCCTGTTCCGCCCCTGCGTCTTTCCGTCACGCAGGTGCGTCTTGTCCCGGGTCTACCTAGAGTTGGGTAGATCCTTTCCTTTCCTAGTATGAGCGGTTTAGTGGCATGCTAGGTACGTATATGAGGATAGAACGAGGTTGATCATGTTATCGTTTATGCCGGCTATGGCTTTGAGGTTTATGAGTTAGGATACGATCCTTATGGATCCCTTGGGTCTAGGTGTGACCCCTATAATGGATAAGAGTTTGATATATATTGTTATGCCTTGTTACTAGGCAGTGTTGATCTCCAAAGTTGGAGCCGTTTGGGTTTGAGACTTCCGAGGTTGAGGTAAGTCCATAGGACTTACTTAGCTACCATCCTTATATTGGATGTGTGGATGAGTGGTGTGTGTGTTATCTACTTTATAACATGCGTAGTGGTTTATTACCGACCTATGTTATAGTGACCGCCCATGGTAGTGGCTGTGATAACTTACCTTTCATCCCGCTGGGAGTCTGGAGGTTATGCCTTGGTTAGTGTAGTGATTTTGTTGCTGGAGATGATGAGTTCCTCCATGCCCGTGCTTGAGATTATAGAATGATATAGGTTGATACCTTATGAGCGGAGATGTGATTCCTCCGGTAGAGAGAGTTATACCTCGGCTTCTGAGTCCGAGTGGTTTCAGGACTTTACAAGTTTCGTCTCGAAACTTGTTTTTAGAGGGGGTGAGTGTAAGAGCCTTAGTCTTTTGGACCTAGTTTTACCTTAGCCGCCTCGCGGGCATGTGTGCCGCCCCAGCGGGTTTCCGCCCCTGCGGCTCAGGGAACCGCCCCTACGGTTTCCGACGGCTGCAGCCGGTTTTGTTGACCGGTTGACTCGTGCTTTACTCTTTTCCTTACTTCTTTCTTTTCCTTGCTAAGCAAGGGTTCCCTTCTTCACTTCCTAATCCAGTCTCACGTCCTCCTTGCTTCTCCCTTTCTTCTCCTTGATCTTGTTTTGGATTCCGCCCCAGTGTGTTTTTTAACACCCCAAATCCGTAGGACTCGGAGTGCTACTGGGCTAGGATCTCACAATGGATCCTGGCTCTAGCCTGACAACAATCTCACTGAATCTTACAACAAGGCATTGATAGATTAAAACAAAACATAAAAACTAATATATATATCTATATATATATATATATATATATATATATATATATATATATATATATATATATATATATATATATCAAAAGGTTTATACAGTACTGCTGAGTACAATCAAAACAGAGATCCGTACAATATAAATAACCCCAAAACCCACGAGTACGCCCTCTGTACGGAACCCTCAGCAGATCACCCCTCCGGATCACTCTGCAGCTCTCCTAACCTGCAAAGGATCTACAACACGGTTTGAAACCGTTAGCTAACCATACACAAATATAAGATAGGCAAGAGCACAACCACACATCATATAAACGATAACACATTAACATGATATCACACATTTACCCGGTTTATTATCTTTATAACGTTAAACACACAAGAGTATATAAATCAGTATATAAACATAAGTGACACACATAAATATATCACAATCCTATCATACACAAAGGGTCACACTTAGACCCAAGGGATCCATAAGGGATCAATTCCAACTCGTAAACCTCAACGCCGTAGCCGGCATAACTATGTCATACTCAACATCATCCGAATCCTAGCATGATACTAGTTCCCTCGTACTAGAAAGGAAAGGAAACTACTTAGCTATAAGTAGTTCCGGGACAACACGCACATGCGTGAACTAAGACCTCAGGGGCGGAAGGGTCACTCGCAGGCGCGGAAAGAAGAAGCCGCAGGGGCGGTGACACGGAACGCAGGCAAGCGCAGGCACGCCGCTGGCACGCCGCTGGCGCTGTGGCACGGTAACCGCGGGGCAGTGGCTCTTGGCCGCGGGGGCGGCGACAGTGCAGAAGGCAACTTCACGGCTTCTCTTCGGTTCTTCACTTGATCAAACCACGTTTATACTCTTCCAGATTCATGCACATACACAACTACACATTCAAACGCATCCTATGATCAACATACATCTAAACCTAAGCTCAAGGGAAGAAAGACAAGAAAGAAAGGAAGGAAGGAGAAGCAAGGAGCTCACCTCCACTGTTGTGATCACCCAAGGAAGTACAAAACAAACTCTCAGCTGACCTCTGAAGCTCAGCAACATACACACCACAACCAACAACACCAAACTCAAGCACAACTTCAAGAGAAACTCAAGCAAGATCAAGGGAAGGGATGAAGAAGCAAGAAGGACGTAATAAGGGCTGGAGTGGAATGAGAAATGGAATGAAACCCTTGCTCAGCAAGGTAAGAGAAGAAACGAAGAGGAAGGTAAAGCACGGGTCAAGGAAGTCAACAAAACCGCTTGCAGCCGCCGTAACCCGCAGGGGCGGATCACAGGGCCGCAGGGGCGGGAACCCATAGGGGCGGCATACGTGCCTGCGGGTGCGGCAAGGCCAATCTCGGCCAAAGCCAAACTCGGCTATGTCCGATCTCGGTCCGAAAGGAAAGGGCTCGCACATGTTTGTTCTTTCCTTGGGTGATCACAACAGTAGAGGTGAGCTTCTTGCTTCTCCTTCCTTTCTTTCTTTCTTGTTCTTCCTTCCTTAGCTTAGGATTAGATGAATTGGATATAGATTGATGGTGGAATGTGTATGTATATGTATGTGTGTGAATCTGGAATGAAGAAGACGTGATTTGATCACGTGAAGAGTGGAAGAGAACTAGCGGGACTACGTTCTGCACTATCGCCACCCCTGCGTCTGGAATCTGCCGCCCCTGCGGGAAACCAGTCACCGCACCCGCGCCCGGATTCTGCCGCCCCCACGGCCACTGTCCCAGCGCCTGCGCCCGCGCCAGCGCCTGCGTTGCCTGCGGCTCTGTCACCGCGCCTACGGCTGAGCTTCTCCGCGCCTGCGGATTGCCTTACTCCGCCCCTGCGTCTCTCTTGTCACGCAGGTACGTCTTGTCCCGGATCTACCTAGAGTTGGGTAGATCCTTTCCTTTCCTAGTTTGAGCGGGTTAGTAGCATGCTAGGCATATGTATGAGGTTAGAACGATGATGAGTACGTTATCGTTTATGCCGGTTATGGCTTTGAGGTTTATGAGTTAGGATATGATCCTTATGGATCCCTTGGGTCTAGGTGTGACCCTTTGATGGATATGAGTCTGATATATGTTATGCCTTGATATTAGGCAGTGTTGTCCTCCGGATTGGAGTGGACGTATCTGAGAGTTGATCGTGGTTGAGTTTACTCCTGAGGTTGAGGTAAGTCCATAGGACTTACTCAGCTACCATCCTTATAGTGGATGCATGCATGAGTGGTGTGTGTTATATGCTTTATAGCATGCGATATGGTTCATTACCGACCTATGTTATATTGACCGCCCATTGTAGTGGCTGTGACAACTTACCTTTCATCCCGTAGTGGAGTCTGGGAAGTTCTCTGTAAGCTAGTTAGTTCTGGTATACGGGAAGGGCACTGACCACTCCTTATGGTATACGGGAAGGTGCGCTGATACTACTCCAGCTAGCTATTGCACGCAGAGGCGAGGATTATATACATACCTCGTTTCACATATTTTCATATGCAATTCTATATACTATTTGAATGCTTGACGTTATAAAGATAATAAACCGGGTAAATGTATGAAAGCATGATGATGTGTTATGATTCTTGATATGTGTTTGTGCTCTAGCATCTTCTTATATATGTGTATGGTTAGCAAACGGTTTTATACCGTGTTGTAGATCCTTTGCAGGTTAGGAGAGCTGCAGAGTGATCCAGAGGGGTGATCTGCTGAGGGTTCCGTACACTGGGGCGATATCGTGGGATATGGGTTATTTATGTTGTACGGATTTATGTTTTGACTTTGTACTCAGTAGTACTCTGTATTACCTTTTGATCTGTATATATATATATATATACATCAGTTTTATGTTTTGTTTTAATATATTTGTGCCTTGTTGTAAGATTCAGTGAACTTGTTGTCAGGCTAGGGTCAGGATCCATTGTGAGATCCTAGCTCAGTAGCACCTCGAGTCCTATGGATTCGGGGTGTTACAGTGAGGTGTAAGAGACTTAGTCTTTGGGAGCCAAATTTGGCCTTAGCCGCCCCCGCAGGTTTGTAGAGCCGCCCTTGCGGCTGAGCCATGATCCGCCCCTGCGGCCAAGGAATCCGCCCCTGCGGTTTCTTGCGGCTGCAGCCGGCTTTGTTGACCTTGACTTGTGCTTTACTCTTTCACTTCCTTAACCTTTTCCTTTGCTTTGGCTTGCTGAGCAAGTGTTCCTCATTCCCTTTCCAGACCCTTACGTTTTTCTTGCTTCTTCTCCTTCCCTCCTTGATCTTGATCTTGTTCTTCCTTTGAGTTGGAAGTGTTTTGTTGTGAGGATGATGATGTTGATGCTAGTGGATGTTGTGCTGAGCTTGAGAGCTAGCTGAGGTACTGTCTTGGATCAGTTCGTGCTTAGGCCACAGCTGTGGGTAAACTCCTTGTTCTTCTTCTTCTTTCTTTGATCTCTTTCTCTTCCTTAGCTTAGGATTAGATGCATGTATAGATGTATGTTGATGTGGGATTGTGTATGTATATGGTTATATGTGACTTTGAAATGAAGAAGACGTGAGTTAATCACGTAAAGAGCCGAAGAGGAACCGCGGGATCACCTTCTGCACTGTCGTCGCCCCCACGGTCCAGCAAAGCCGCCATTGCGGGTACCTTTTCGCCGCACCCGCGCCTGGAAGCCGCCGCCCCTGCGGGAGCCGTGTCACAGCGCCTGCGCTTGCCTACGGCCGCTGTCACTGCGCCTGCGGCCGAGCATTGTCGCGCCTGCGGGTTGCCTGTTCCGCCCCTGCGTCTTTCCGTCACGCAGGTGCGTCTTGTCCCGGGTCTACCTAGAGTTGGGTAGATCCTTTCCTTTCCTAGTATGAGCGGTTTAGTGACATGTTAGGTACGTATATGAGGATAGAACGAGGTTGATCATGTTATCGTTTATGCCGGCTATGGCTTTGAGGTTTATGAGTTAGGATACGATCCTTATGGATCCCTTGGGTCTAGGTGTGACCCCTATGATGGATATGAGTTTGATATATGTTGTTATGCCTTGTTACTAGGCAGTGTTGATCTCCAGAGTTGGAGCCTTTTGGGTTTGAGACTTCCGAGGTTGAGGTAAGTCCATAGGACTTACTTAGGTACTATCCTTATATTGGATGTGTGCATGAGTGGTGTGTGTGTTATCTACTTTATAGCATGCGTAGTGGTTTATTACCGACCTATGTTATAGTGACCGCCCATGGTAGTGGCTGTGACAACTTACTTTTCATCCCGCTGGGAGTCTGGAGGTTCTCTATGGGCAGGCCAGACTTGGATTGTGGGGCGGGCTTTCTCCACTCCCATAGGGTATATGGGGACGGTGACCGTATCACCACTCCAACTGGTACTATTCCCCAGAGGCGAGGATTATATATTCCTCGTGTCACATATGTTCATAAACATTTATATAAACGATTGAGTGATTAGACTTTATAAAGACAATAAACCGGGTAAATGTGTGATATCATGATGAGGTGTTTAGTATTTCTGACGTGTGATTGTTCTTATGCTTATCTCATATATGTGTATGGTTAGCTAACGGTTTTCTACCGTGTTGTAAATCCCTTGCAGGTTAGGAGAACTGCAGAGTGATCCAGAGTGGGTGATCTGCTGAGTGCTCCGTACACTGGGTCGTCCTCGTGGGATATGGGATCTTTTGACCATGTATATACTTATGTTTTGTTTGTACTCAGCAGCACGTTGTATAAACCTTTTGATACTTTTATATCAGAGATCCTAGTCCAGTAGCACCTCGAGTCCTAAGGATTCGAGGTGTTACGTAATAATATTTATGTATACAGAAGAGGAAAAAATGTAATATATTTGTTATGCATGATGTATATGTAAGGCCGGTGAGTGTGATTGAGTGAAATTTGGTGTGTGACATGTGTCATGTGCACGCATTCCGTTTGTGAGACAATCTGTGTATATATATAATGAGCGTGAATATTTTATACACATAGTACGTGCAAGTGAATAATTAATGAGAAATACTGAAGTGTGTGTGAATGTATAAAAAAATGTCATAATACAAGTGTACATACACTTTTTTTTACGCGTGTTATATTTTATGATCATTATTGAGATCATACTTAAACCCATAATTGTGAATGTAACTTAAACAAAATCATGGAAAGTTATAGATTGTTGTGGACATTGGAGAATTCTTCCCTTTACTTCTAAATGTAAAAGGTGTTAAATACATGGAAATGTTTTTTTATTCACTAAATAATAATATTTATATATACAGAAGAAGAGCAAAAAAGTTACATATTCGTTATGCATGATGCCTCCGCGTACATGTATTGTGGGTGAGTGTGCTTGAGTGAGAGTTTGTTTGTGACATGTGTCATGTACATGCAACACGCATTCCGTTTACATGAAAGTCTGTGTATGTATAATGCGTGTGAATATTAAATACACATAGTGTAAGTGAGTAATGAGCAATGCACGAAGTGTATGTGAATATATAAATAAAATGTCATAATACAAGTGTACGTACACTTTTTGTTATGTATGTTATATTTAATGATAAAAAAGTCATTATCGATATCGTTCTTCAATTCATGATTGCAAATGTAACTTAAACTAAATCATTAAAAGTTAACTTTAAATTTTATGGATTGTTATTGAAATGGGAAATTCTTCACTTTACTTCTAGACTTACCCCCGTTTGGTTGTAATTCTGGAAACGGAAACGGAAGCGGAATGGAAACGAATCTAGTCCACATATGTACTTTGTTCATGAAATCATTCCGGTTGGTTTCATGCAAAATGCACTTGTTTTCCCCAACTTTGTTACCATATAGGGTATTAAAACTAATCAAATTCTACCACAATTAGTTCAAACCACAAGGAATGATTCCCAACAACTTTATGAATAAGGGTGTACGTATTGACTAAATTCGTTTCCATTCCGTTTCTTTTTCCGGAGTTTAAACCAAACGGGGACTTAGAATGTATTAGTTATATGAAAATGTTTTTTTTTTTATCTACACAATAATAATTTTTATGTATCTAAACGTTACATCTTTGCTATGTATATTGCCTTCACGTATATGTATTATGGATGACTTTGATCTCACTCATCTTGGATTTTGTATCTGACATTTTTCATAAACACACATTGCGTTGAGTGATATTCTATGTACATATAATGCGTGTGAATTTTTTTACACATAATGCAAGTGGTAATTAACAACCTCCACGTGGTAAATTACATTAGACAAAATCATCAAGATCGCTCTTCGACTAATAATTTATATGTGATTTTTTAACGATAAATAATTTATATGTAATTTTTAAGGATAAAAAATTTAATCATCAAGATCGTGCTTCTAAGAATAATTACAAATATAACTGAGACAAAATCATGTAAAGAAAATCTTACCCCTATCAAAGTAAATGTATTCATATAATTTGTGGTAAATTAAACTTTTTAATAAATTGATCAACACATTTAATGATTGAAGAATAATACGAGGCAAATTACACTTTCCGGTAGGGGGGGCAACATATCGATTCGATTAGCCGGATATTCGAATAGAAATTTTCTTAAAACTCCCGATCCGAATCCGATCCGTATCCGGCCGGATATCCGGCATTTTTCCCGGATCGGGTCGGATAATTATCTGCGGATATCCGGCCGATCCGTTTGATCCGAATTCCAAAATATAGTATCCGAAAATGATTTTACCTGGATCGGATCGGATTATTATCCGGGATATCCGGATGATCCGTTTGATCCGAATAACTTTGTTTGACCCGTTTGATTCGAAAATGAGTTTATCTTGATTCGGATATCCGATCGATCCATTTGATCCGAACATATATTTGCTACTTTGTTTATCATTAAATGTAATAAAAAAACAATTCAAAGACACAAAATAAAATCCAAATAAAAATTCTAATTATATAGATATGATTAAAAAAAGAATTTTGAAGTAAATTATGATGAAAATAAAAATAAGGTTGTTAAAACAATCGATATATCTAACTTTACCCTTTACAACTACTTTATCAAATACAAAATAAAAAATAATTTAGGATGATAATGTAAAAGTAAACAATTTAATCTTGATAAATATTTAATTTTTTTTAGTCTTGAAAACATTAATAAATACAAATGTTATTATTAGTATTGTCAAAGTCAATTAAATTATTTTAAGGTAATAAAAGTTAATTGATTGTAATTTCATTAAAAATATTGTGAATAAGAATTGCACGATATTAATGTAAAATTGTAAGATAATATTAAACTTTTTTTTATACTCTAAAATGAAAATCTTGTATGTATATATACATACATATATAGACGATTTTTTAAAATGAGACGATCTTATAATAAAAAGGTTGATTTGCTAAGAACAAATGAACTTATGATAAAAAGATATTATCGAGACTAACTTGTAAATGTATAAGTTATCAAGTTGTAAACAAAGACATAATCATACTTATAAAAATTTATATATTAAAACTAGATCAACTTATATTAAAAGATTATTATGAACATTTTTTCATTTAAATGAGATGAACTTATGATAATAGATATTATCGAGACTAAATTGTACATGTATAAGGTATTAAGTTGTAAAAAAAGACATAATCATATTTATAAAAATCTATATCTTAAAACGAGATCAACTTATACTAAAAGATTTTTATGAACATTTGTTCATTTAAACGAAACTAACTTGTAAATGTATAAGTTATCAAGTTGTAAACAAAGACATAATCATATTTATAAAAATTTATATATCAAAACAAGATCAACATAAATTAAAAGAGTATATAAACATTTGTTCATTTAAATGAGATGAACTTATGATAAAAGACATTATCGAGACTGACTTATACATGTATAAGTTATTAAGTTGAAACAAATACATAATCATATTTATAAAAAAATTCTATATTTTAAAACGAGATCAATTATATTAAAAGATTATTATGTATATTTGTTCATTTATATGAAATCAACTTATGATAAAAAGATATTATCGAGACTAACTTGTACATGTATAAGTTATTAAGTTGTAAACAAAGACAACCATATTAAAAGATTATCATGAAAATTTATTCATTTAAAACGAGATCAATTATATTAAAAGATTATTATGCATATTTGTTCATTTGTTCATTTAAATGACATCAACTTATGATAAAAGATTATTATGGACATTTGTTCATTTAAATGATATCACTTTATACTAAAAGATTATAATGAACATTTGTTTGTTTAAATGAGATCAAACTTATATTAAAAGATTATCATGAAAATTTGTTCATTTAACTTGAGATCAACTTACAATATAAGATTATTATGAAAATCTGTTCAATTAAGTAAGATCAACTTATTATAAAAAAAATATTAATGTTAAAATACCTTAAATTTATAAAAATCTATATCTTAAAATGAGATCAACTTATAATAAAAAATTCTTACGAATATCTTACAAAATATATTATATTAGTTTGAGGATGTTAAAATACACTAATATATTTGTAACATACTAATATTATCATAAATATTTACTTTATCAAAAGAATATAATAATGTATTTTAAACAAAATAACAAAATACCTTTCATTCTTTCAATTTGAGTATGTATACATTTAATCACTTATAGTCTTATACTAAAAAAAATAGTTAACTAAGTACTAATATAATACATATAAGTTGTTAATTGAACATTATCAATTCATTATTTTGTCTAACTCAAACGTTTTTACAACGCAATGTATTTTTAAATATAAATATTACTACAAAGTTATGATACACAATTATTTTAAGTATAAATTTATTGTTTATATTATTTAATATTGTCAAATATGAATATCAGTTCAAAATTACACTATGGCATATATACAAATATTTTTATGTTATTTATTTTATTAAATGTAATTTAATCCGGATATTCTCGGATATCCGACGACCCGCAGATATCTGCCGATCCGCTGATCCGCAGATATCCGAATATATCCGGATATCCTTTTTTTTTCTTTTCTTAAATCTGGATATCCGAATAGCTAAACCCCGATCCGGATCCGATCCGGTGATCCAGGAAAATCTCCCGGACCGGCGGATTTTTCGGACTGGGTCGGCGGATCTGATTGGTTTTGTCCAGCCCTACTTTCCGGTAAGTAAAGTTAGGATCAAATAAGGATTAAGAGATTTTTTAATTAGAAAATTATAGAATTAAGTTGAAAGTAAAATGATATTGATACTAACAAGTGAATTGAGCCTAGTGAACAAGACCTCCAAGTTGAAAGAACACCTTTTTAGCATGTTCAAAAGGACTACCAAATTTACTTATTTTATCTTGATTAAAGGAGACTAATGGAAGTAATACGTGAAGATGATAGATGTCCTAGTCATGCTCCAATAGACCAAACGTGGATATCATATGTCAAGTTTAAGACTTCAACATGATTTACGTAGATTTAGTGTCCGTTTGGTGGCGGTTGTGGATAAAATTTGTTAACAAAAAGTAAATGAAATGAAAATTATTATATTGTTTTCACGTGTCAAAATACCTCTAAACAATTATAATATTTTATTGAATCCGAATATTTTCGTTTCGGGGAATAATTCTTAACGATTCCAAATGAGCCCTTAAGGTGAATACCAACTATGTGTCAGGTTCAGTTTCGACGCACAACCAACCTACGTAACGCGTTATAGCCGGTAATTCGTTATCCGTGGAATTAACGGTTCCACATCTAATGATAGGAAAGTATGAATGTGTGGACTTATGATAGGAAAACCACTTTCGGGACAAAGTTGTCCATCTCATGAAATTATATAGGAAGAGTGATCTTAAGTACACGGCGATGGATTTACAATACGGAAGTGCATTTTAAATCCGTCACGGATTCGAAACCCGTCTTCGTATCAAGCATGTCAGGGTTGAAGGTAATTTTTTTTCCTGACATTCTGATACGGTCACGGATTCCGAGTCCGCCAGTTACGTCTTGCAAATTCATCACGTATCCGAAGCCAGAAACCGTGACAAATTTAACACGCATTCAGAATGCATAACTATGACGCATTCAGAATGCATTTCCGGTTGACGTTATGAATTTTTTTTTCTTCAATCAACCAACATATTTGTGAACTTATGAGGTGTAAAGTGTGAATGTGTGAACTTATGAATTTTTTTCTTCAATCAACCAACATATTTGGTCGTGCAAAAGCAAAACTATCCATTTCAACAGTAAGTGATCAACTCAAGCTCTAAGATCCCGCCTCAAATGAGGCTCGAGCGATTAATTCACAAGGATAACCCAAAAATCATGAGGTTTTCCAGTAATTCTCAATCTTGTTTTTCGCCTGCTGGTTTGCTTTCTGGCCTGGAGGGTGAACTAGTAGAGTGACCCCGCGATTCGTGAGCTCTAACTGGCCATTGTTCTTCTTCATCATATCTACCACCAATCGTTTGGATCACCATCAAGACGGCTACAACAACGACAATGATGAATATCAACTTGAGCCCAATTATGGAATTGATGAAACCCATGAACGACAAGCCTGTCTTCTTGGCGATCATTCTTCCTTCTCTGTATCCTTCCAGGAATCGGGTGATGTCAGAACCCGGGTTTTCATCACCTATGCTTTCAGAGCCGATTACCTGATGATTAATAAAGCACACAATTTATTTGTCTTTCAATGAACAAGAGGAACTATGATATGTGGTTTAATGTCTGAACTTACAGATGAGAAGTCCTCATTTCCATCCCAAACAACCATTTGGGGTAGTTTTGTTTTCCTATCAACTCCAAATGTTTCTACAAAGTCTGGAAATTGTTTGAATCCAACATAACCAAATAGGAGGTCGCGGTTTGCTGATGCTGCAGCCTTTAAAAGCTTGACTACCTGCCTCGAATGTTCCTCATTCTCGTCATCCAATATAGTCAAGGCAATTTTCCTCTCCTCTTCTCTCAGTAACTTCATTGTTTCCGAGTTTATTGGAATGCACAGGGGGAACAAGTTTTGTTTTACAAAATCTGCCAAAAACTTATCTGACCCAAAACAGTATATCATTTTAGCTGATGAAACTTGACATACATAACTTTTTAAAAAAAATGAAAAATCTGAGCTAAACAAAGATGCAATTCAATCAAAGGGACTGCAAGATTTAATGGAGTTGAATATGAAAATATGAATTATGAGCTCACCATCAAAAGGACCATAAAATGTGTTCCTTTCATTGTATTCTGGATGCAGCGACACCAAGGCAGGAACCTTATCAAAGTCATACAAGTCCATGACACTGCCCGAAAAGCCGTTTGCCACAGAAAACCAAGCCCTTTTTTTGAACTTGATTGCTAGATCGGATATGATGGACTCATTCATGCCGAAGCCAATATAGATAGGAAAATAAGTTCCTGCAACTTCAACAAAGTCACTTATGGAAGAATCTGAATCAAGAATTGCTACATCAGGAGCAACAAATTTCCTCAAGAACCGAACAAGCAAGTCAGATTTCCTTGGCCCATAATAATCCATGGGAACTCCATGAATGAAGATCTTTAAAGTTGGAAATCCACTGCAGAACAACACCAAATGCATCAAAGAATGACACATCTAATTCTCATTTATTCAGCTATGCAAGACAGTAGCGTAGTAAGTTCAGATTCATCTACAGAATTTTATTAAATAAGAAGTGAAAATTGTATGCATACTCTATTTCATATTTATCACCAATACGTCTATACTTATCAGCGTCCAATTTGGCAATCACTATAGGCTCTTTGAGACCGGCAAGAATAGGAGCTGCTGCATGTAACTGCATGTAGTAGAAGCTTGATGGGTCATTCTTAGGGTTCAAAAGATAAACTTGTTGATGCTTATAGCACAAACTACAAAATAAAAATCAACATTTCATAGTAACTCAGTGCATAAGAAGATGTGGAGAGAAAACCGCTACCACAAATTTAGCATAACCCACACGTTTAATGTACACAATTTCATAAAGATATTTCTATACATGAATTACTCAAGAAATACCATCACCAACCAATAAAGTGAGTTTCTCAAATCAGAAAACAAAACAATAAAGATGGTATCTTCCCCTTGTTTAGTATGTGAAGTATGACCATGGGGTCACACAACTGTTGATTCTCAATCACATGCAGTCAAACTGAAATTCACTTCAACATCATTACTTTACAACGAACAAAAGTATTGATCTTTATGACGGTGAAGAGAAATAATTGTTCAGTATTCTCTATAATTTAAGAGAAAGATGCTAGCGTTTTGTAGCAGTTTCATCCTTCAGAATCATACTTGGCATCTTTCCAAATCCAAATCTTATCAGAAGTCTTGCTGTTACAACTTGATGCAACATACATCATACGACTTAAATCTTAATTTATTGGCACTGACTAGTCAATCTTTTTATAATTTCACAAAGTAGACATCAAACTCTTAAGAGCACAAAACTTCAACATCTTCCGAAGAACTAATCATCAAACTTCCATTCACAAGAAAAACATCAAAACTGTTCACAAAGGCACAAACTTATATACTTCTAAGACAACCAAGCCCCTCGAGTATTTTCTTTAAACACATAAATATTACAGTATTTGGATAAAAAAGAGAGTGTTTGAGAGAGAAAAAGAGAGAGTACCTCGGGAGAGAGGTGTTTGCAGTGGCCGCACCAGGGAGCATAGAAATCAACCAGAATATAATCAAAGGAAGAAATTGCAGAGTCGAAGTTGGAATCGTCAAGCTCTATGACCTTTCCATCAACGGGGAACTGTTTATTAGCGGAGACGGAATTCAGCCATAGACTACAGAGAAGGAGCAACACAATCCTCAATTGCATTGCTTCTTTCTTGGGTAGCTGCACAATCCAGCACAGGGGTTCGAACGAAGCGAGATTCTCAACCTGAACATAACTACGCATTAGATGCCAACCAAAATCAACATGAAAGAAAAATTAAAAGGGTAAAAAAACTGTGACATACAATGTGGGTTGTGACACCAAAGATCCTAGATCGCTTGTTGCAACTCTCACCTAAAAGAGGAGTTTCAAGTTTCAACTGTCAAACAAGTGTAGCCAGACTTAAGAAGTCATTTTAAGAAATAAGCAACTTCGGGTCTTAACTTATTAATTACTTAACATTGCATTTTGCAACGCCCAATCGAATCAAACCCCCATCAAAATCAACGAATTAACAGTTGCGTTTCTATAGAACACAGATAAGATACTCACCAACCAAAATCAACGATTGCCCCACAATTATATTTGGACAAAGGGCGTAACTAAAAACCCGATCCAGAAATCAAGAACCCTAAAAAGGTTTTGAATTTGGGGATTTACCTGGATGGAAGATGCAAGCGTCAGTGATCTGACTGATCTCAGAGAGTATTAGTTTGGAAAGTCTTCAATTGTGGTCGAAAATACAGCGGGAAGAAGAGGGCAAAAACTTTTCGTAAGAATTTAATGCTCTTTCATTTCCCTTGGCGTTAATGGAGAATCTCATATACTCCTGTTAAAAATAGTCTATTGGGCCTTTTTACGAAACACTACTGATTTATTAATTAACTAAATATATCTTATTGGTCTTCTGCTCAGTAAAATACACATGCTTAATATGATTATAAATCATTCAATAAATCGAATATTATTCTTTTATTTGATATGTGTTATCATGTTTTTTAAAAAAAAAAAATCTTTCATGTGATTTTTTTTTAAAAAAGATTTCTTTCATGAACTAAATTTCAAATATTATAATAAAATAAAAGTTTTAGATAAAATATTCATATGAACAAAAAAAATCAAGTTAAATTTATAAAAATCAAATTTAAAAAGATTAATAAAAATATTATAGCAGAAAAAATAATTTGTATGGTTCAACTTCACAACTTATATATTTTATAAGTCAGTTTTACTTTAATAAAATCAAGAAAGGTAGTTTAAAAACAATATAGTTTACAAAAAAATTCTTTGAAACGTAATTTAATGTAACAATGATCACTTTTAAAATAAATAACTAATAAGTAAACTAATAAAATTACATATTTTTAATTAGTTAACATACATTCTATTATTATATATAGAAAGTATATTACAAAAAAATGTTAGTAAAATAATAAAATCAATGACTCCAATCAATAAATAAACTAATAATTGACATTTAATTAATTAGCCTAAACTATTTTGCGTAAAAATAACTCTTAATGATTAATTTAATGAAGTATCTTATAATGTTATTTCATATTAGGATACTTCGCAATTAGAGCTAATAAATCTCAGGCCGGCCCATGTGTCTCAGGCCGGCCCATGATGACACGTTTTCGTGTTTAATTTGTATATGCATTTAGGATTAATTTAGTCTTAGTTTTGCATTAGTTTGACATCTTTGAACCTAAGTTAAGTTATCTACAGTCGTATTGATGTACATTGAAGGTACTTTTGAAGCATTTTTGAGCTAAAACGAGAACATCTTGGATAAAGAGATGGACGAGAGGTTAAAATAACACTTAAATATGTTTAGTAAGTATGCTTATATGTTCCATAGAAGAATAATGAAGCAAACAATGAAAACTTGTAGACACAAGAAGGCACACATGACGCTTTTGCTAACTTCCGATAAAACGAAGTTTTAGGAAACCTCAAAATGAATTAGAAGATCAACAAATACTCATTAGAAAGGTATCCACAAGGGCTACAACTTCATAGTTTATATTGAGAGCTGAATCCGTAAAAAATGCCTCCGAAAATGGACAACAACACTGCCCCAATACAAGAGACTACTAATTCGACCGGGCCGGGGTCTGACCACGCGTGACCGAGGAAAAGCCCTCGGGGGCTCATCACGGTCGTACCCCGGTCAGGGGCTAAACGGTACTCCTCGGTTGATTTAGGGGATGATTTGAACGAAATCATGTAAGATTCTAGTATTTTGGTTGTGAAGAAAGGAGAAATTGCATGAGAGATGTGTGAAGCGATCGAAAGATGAACCAAATATAGTTGCAGTGTGTATTATCCATTTTACCTTCAATTGTCATTTTAATATTGTTCGTTGATTAATCAAATCCAATAACGTTAACCCAGATTATTTTGTAATACTATATCATAGCACAAGAGAGTTTACCTAGACCCTCAATTTTACTATATATATACGCGCAGGCTCGTCAATCATTGACGGTTCGAGAACGGCTAAACCTACATCACACGCAATAGTTCCTGGAATAACGACTCGAAAAATGTGTATATAGAGAGATAAATAAACTCATCTTTAACTAGTAAACTGCTGAGAATTTCAAATATCCCGCAAGAGCTCAAAGTTGAGTAAGACTGTTACTAAGTATTAACGAATAAAACAGTCTTGACGTATGATTTAATCAGAAAAACTCGGACAAGTAGGTGGAAAAATGTAACACCCCAAGTCCGCGGGACTCGGGGCGCTACTGGGTGAGACCGCACAATGGGTCCCGACTCTTAGCCTGACAACAATTTCACTGGACCTTTCAACAATAGCACAGAATAAAGGCGGAAAACTTAAATACGTTTTTAATGTATGCGGGACGAAAAGTAAAGTACAACTGGGAAACTCAGCCGAGTCCTCAAAACAACATAATACGGTGCAAAAATCTAACATACGACAAAATCCATAATGATAACATAAAAACCATGACTCAAAACCATCCCCGTCCTAAGATGTACGGAGACCCCGGCTGTCCACTCCTCCGCCTTACTCGGCAGCGTCCCTAATCTGCAAATCATCTACATAAACGGTTTTAAACCGTTAGCTAGCATTCTAAGCATTAGAATAAAGGGGAAGGGCACAAACACACATAAAATCACAAAACATAAATCACGCAAGTCCGGTTTATCATCTTTATTTATTAACTCGTATCCCGTTCTAATTCAACTTCTGGTTGTGACACGAGAACCACTGTGGTCTCGCCTTGGTCCCCCCACCGGCAAAGAATGGCACGGATGCCTCCGCCCATCTAACCCGCCGGGCAAGTCGCCGAGAATCCCCTAGACCCATGCCGGGTTAGGCAGTATTGTCACCGCCCGTTATCATACACTTGGGCCAAACATAATTACATGGTCGGTGGTCCTATTTACCGGTTTCATAATTATAACATATATTTAAACACACACCACCCAACACGCATCATGCTAATACGTAAAATACTCGCTAAGTAAGTCCGGGGACTTACCTCGTCCCAACGCTAACTCTCATGTTCCTGCTTCCCTTGGGAAGAATACAACACCTGCTCATAGCACGATATCTTATCAATACCTGCTCAACTCGAGAAGTCTAGGACTTCTACCCAAATGATCTATACAAGATCATTCAATTCCCATTCTAGAATCACATCCTAGAATCTATCATGCTCGTAACCCAACTCTTATAAACGTCCACGGGGTCTAGCACGTCTATTACGTTTTCCTAAGGTTTCCAAAGCCACTACTTGGCATTTCCTCCAAGTTATTCCAATTCTATCCTAACATGATACTAGGGTGTAACTCGTTCCTCAAAACCTACGTTAAAATTCCGTAATTAAATCTACGGTTAAAACCGCTAACACGTTTTCCGGAATTTCTCCATTTTTCCAACCTACGGGTCGTTATTCGTAATTCAAACCTAAGGCCAAATTCCGACTAAATCTAACAAGGAATATAATGCGTTAATTCCGGAATTTATGGGTCAAATCTGCAATTACTAGGATTATGGGCATTTTCTGTAATTAATACAAAACAGAGGGCCAAAAACGCAATTATACCTAAAGAGGGGGAGGCCGATCGGAATTATCCCTAAAGCTGTTGAACAGTCCCGCGGGGGCGGCAAGGAGGGGGCGCGACCGCGGCTTCTGCAGGCAAGGGCGGCTCCAGGGCGAGGCGGCTCCAGTGGCGAGGGCGACGGTGGTTCCCCTGGCTTCCCCGGTGGCTGCAAGGCAGATCTCGGCCGAGGAAAAAGGGTGTCCCGGCCGGGGTGTAGGAAAGCTCGGCCGAGGTTGCAGCAAAGCTCGGCCGAGGTTGCAGATCTGCAGCGTGGACCTGTGGCGTGGCTTCCTTCGTCCGACGGCGGCGGGGCTCGGCCGAGGTGGTGGTTGCTCCGGCGAGTCTCGGTCCAGAGAAGAGAGGGCAAGACGAAGGCGAGAGTGTGGCTGGACGTGAGAAGCCGAGAGAGAGAGATGGAGTAGGGAGTCTGCGTGAGTGAGAGGGGATGGAGCGAGGGAGAGGGAGTGAAGGCCGGGCAAGGGAAAGTGAGGGAGGCTGCAGGTGAAGCAAGGGAGGCCGAGAACGAGGGGTTGGCCTAGTGAGCTTGGGCGGCAGCTGCAGGGCTAGGCAGTAGCTGGGTGGCAGCTGCAGGGCTAGGCAGTAGCTGGGTGGCAGCTGAGGAGGGCGAGGGGTCGGCTGCAGGGCTGGCAGCCATCTCGGGCGCGTGGAGGAAAAAGGCAGCTCGGCCAGCTCGGCCGAGATTGGCATCTCAGGGCCGAGATTTCCCCGTGGAAGGGGAATGGGAGGGAAGAAGAAGAGTAGGGATAGAGGTCGGGTTCGAACTCGAAAAAAAATTCCGTAACGGACGTTACGGTCGGAATAAATTTCCGAACATTTCCGTAAAATAATTTACGGAAAGAGAATAAAAAGATAATATATTTCTAAATTTCCCGATCATTGTTATATCTTTATTTACTAAAAATTCCGGACTTTACCAAAAATTTGTCTGTAAATACACTAATTGCAGAAATGGAGCATTTTCGTCCACTCAATGGTGATCGCACAGAAACTAACATTCAGGTACTAGAACCAAAGGATATGTACATTGAAGTTGACATATATCAAGCTACATTGTCGTTGCATATCTGTATTTTAGTTAAAGCAGAAGACCGTCCGAATCTCAAGCCTCCAATTAACTTTGTGCCGGATGTCAAAACTTCAAACCTTCATATCATATATCAAATCATAACTTCCACACCTCAACATGAATCCACCCATGAGTTTTTCATTTTAACACCAGTGATTCTGCATCTTAATCACCCAGAACTTTCACAATCCACTACTTTATTTATTGTCCTCGAGTTTTTCATCTTAATCGCTCACTATTCTCTTAACCTCTCCTATACGAGGTCCTAGTGTCTTAATTACTCAAAATTCATCATATTAACTGTCAGCATACTGACTTTCTTAATGATTTATCACCTTAGGTACTACTTTTTTAACAACATAAGGTGTAACTAGCCATCAATACATAAAGTTGAGTTAATGGGACACACCAATATTGATAGTAAACCATCTGTTCTTATGTAGATAACAACTTTTTTGCATGGGATGTGGAACCTTTTTGTTGTAAATCAATTCACAATGCAATTCATACTCTCACGGAAAATATTAAATGAAATTGATGGTTAAAAGAAACTAATATCATCGTTAATATTAATATATTGCTCATGGTAACTCTTAAATTGAGTTTTCAAATAGAGGATGGGAATAGAGCATACCTTTTCTCAATAGGAATGATATAATCACAACAATCTTGAGATGTAGCATCAAGAGAAGGTTTTGTTTATATATATATATATATATATGACGTGATATGTCTTAAATGGTAATATGATATATGCGTAGTTTAGGTCACGTGTCATCTGCTTGAGCCTTTATTTTTTGGCCGAGTTATATATCTGACGACTAAGTATTATTTAAGGTTTTATTACTATATATTGTTATAGGATTTTTTCTGCCTCTTATTCGGTAATCCGGTTATTTGCTTGAATTTTGTTTTTTTTCATAATTCTGCACAACAAACTAGTATAAGAGTGTTTTTTTTTTCCTTCAGTAATTTTGGAGGAATATGTCTTCTTTTAACATGAAGATCGACAAGTTCACAAGGAGGAAAATTTTCAACTTGCATAGTAGATTAAGATGCGAGCGTTGTCAAGGAATGAATCCGATAAGAAAAAATGTGATGTTGTTGATGGCCATTCAAAAGGATAAGGTGCATTCGACAATCATGTTTTGTGTCGTAAACAATGTCTTATACGAGACTTCAGATCGGGCCGCAACAACAAATTGTGGTCGAAGTTGGAGAAAATTACTTGGTTTTGAATCCTATAAAAATCCAAACTTTCAGTCACACTACGTGCACATAGTATAATATCAAATTCATATATTTTTATTTATTTTTGAAACCCCTAAAATCATTTTTACCAAACACGTTTATACATTTTTTTTATTGAACCAAAATCTAATCAAAAACAACGAACACAAACACAAAACTCCAACTACACAGGGCTTTAGCGTATCACATTCCGTGAACTTGGAAAACATCTTCCCCTTCCTCAACCCTACCAAATACTGTCGTTGACACCACATCGCTTGCATTCGCCTCGATGCTCCCCATGGCGGAGTCAAATGAAGCATGCAAGCCCACAAATACATAATACACAAACAACAAAAGAGTCAAGATCCCAAACCTTATGAACGACAACTTATCCATACACCCCAGTAAGAACATATTGATGAGTATTGAAGTAGACGGTAGCCATGGCACCAATGGGACTCCCCACACCCTTGGCCTCTTTGCTTGTGGCACAAAAGCGTTTAGCCCCCATGTGGCCAGAACCCATATCGGGATTGTAACACAAAACCTATTAAAGATCATAGATGCCATGCGTTAATTGGTCACAATAACAAAATACTCCAAAACAGATTGCTTAAAATCGCACCATATTTGAGGCTTTCACGTAAGTTTATTGGGTTTAGACGAAGAATAAATCTCTATCCCTTCAAACTTTGGTATACGTATTTCTTATAAGAAGTTTACACTTTATAAACTTTGATATTGTAGTTCTTATTCGAGTTTTAATAATAACATGTAGTATACTAATTAAACCCTTTCTATTAAGGGAGATCGAAGTACTTACTCTCCCCACCCTGTTTTTCCAAGCCTTTGATAAGTGATAGAGGTGCCGAAGGAGGACAAAACGATGAGGAAGATAAAGAAGATGAGCTTGTTCCGATTGGAAATGCTAGTCTCCCCAGAGGTATAGTATCTTCGGACAAGGAGAGCGACTGGTACCAATGTGAAGATGAAGAGCGTGGAGATGGAGAGGATGTTGGCGAGGATGTTGAGATTGGTGAACAAGGCTATGACGGCTTCAACAATGGAGGTGATGACGGTGGCGTTGATCGGAGTGCCGGTATGGGCATTGACATGGGCAAACCATGGTGGAACCATGTGGGTGCGGGTGATGTGGGTAAGGTAACGGGCTTGACCGATGATCGAAGTAATATGAACATTGAACAAACCAGTGATGCAACCAAGTGCAATGACGTACTTGGCCCAGTCCATGCCAACATGTTTGAAAGCCGCGGAGAAGGCAACATCGACGTCGATTGAGTTGTAGGGTTGCATTAAGCAAAGGGAGATGGACATGAGGCAGTAGACAAGGGAGATGATGGACATGGATCCCACTAGGCCCATAGGGATATCTTTCTCAGGAGTTTTAATCTCTTCCGCCATGGTGAGCACTGCGTCGAAACCTACATATGAGAAGAATATAACCGCAGATGCCTGTACCAACGTTTAGTAGATGAATAAGGCATGGTGTAGTGGAATATGACCGAATATCAATTATAAAGTGATCTAACATATAGGTGGAAAAGATGAATTGTTACTTCACAACTTAGTTCAAATCGACATTACAAAGTTCCTATTAGAAGATCATATAAGCATGACGTAGCATAAGTTTTCTAGGAATTAACTACGAAAAACATAAAACATATAAATTCCTATGTTATCCTCATCCTTTGTATTTGGATAATTCGTATCTTAATTTTCTTGCGTCTTATTAATAAAGTAAATAGATCGATATTTATAACTTTTAATACATAATAACGGTTCAAAACTATCTCACTTTTAATTTACATTTATTAAAATGATAATAAAAATTCAAACCTGAATGATGCCATCGGGGTTGTGGGGAGAGAAAGGCGAGTAGTTTGTGAGATCGGCCTTGGAGAGACCCATAGCAATGATGAAGACAATAATAAGCATATGAACGATGGTCGAAGCATAGTTCAAACGTGAGGATCCCTTGATGCCTGTAATTGAGACAACACTTACGGCTATGATGAGGGCAACAGCCATGGGGTCAAGGTGGCCGTAGTCATCACCGAGACTATGGATGTGAATTCGGAAGCTGCTTGGGGTAAAGTTGAAGAGGGTGGCGAGATAAGAGGTGCACGATCGTGCCACAGCTGCACCACTAACAATATATTCAAGTAGGATGTTGCCTGCCGCGATGAAAGCTAAGAAGTCTCCAAGCTCTACACGTATGTATGCAAACGAACCTCCTGTACACGCAAAGGTTTTTTAGCGAGAAATTGTTTTTTATTTTAATATTTGTATATCACGAGATAAAGTAATTAGGTGTGCTTACTTTCTCAAAGTATACCATCCTAGAGCATAATGTCATCCACTCATGAATTATTTTCATACCCTCTTAAGGTAGTTCGACATTCATTTTAATTATATAGAAATCATTCATATTGTAGTGTATGGTGTCTACTTTTATATTTTACTCGTTCAATGCCAAGAAGATGCATTGCAAAATCAAGAGCAACACTGAACCACTAGATTGATCCTCCCTATGGTCTAGCATGGAATCATCAAAGTCAATATGAGGATCAAAGAGACAAATAAGGCTCAACGAAGGATGAAATCATCATAAATCATCATAGATTTTGACCCTTTTGTGAGTATATGTTGAGATATAGTATTTGTTTTCGGAATAGAAAGCAGCTAGTTTTCTATGAGAGTGTGACAGTTCCATTAAATAAGCTAGAATTGATGTTGCAACCTTGCCACCTTTTCTAGCGCATATTCAAGAAGCTTCAAACACGTATACATATTGTGACCGGCTAACTTGGAGTGATCGAAATATGTTATGAACACATGTTGGATAACCATATAAAATTTCCAGCAATTATCAACGGCGGGTTGTGCATCCGGACCGGACTGGAATTTCCGGTCCCGGTCCGGACCAGCGGACCGGAATTTTTAAAAATATGGACCGGGGACCGGACTTGGACCGGACCGGATTCGGACCGGAATAAAATAAAATAAATTAAAATAATGATATTGTTACAAAAATTAAAAAATATATATAAAAAATATATAATTTTTATTAATATTTCCATAATATATATGATTTTAAAAAAATATATAAATTAAAATTAATAAAATAATAAAAAACAAATAAATTCCGGTCAAAGCCGGTCTTTTCCGGTCCGGACCGGGACCGGAATTTCCAAAATCCTTGGACCGGGGACCGGACCGGATTTGGACCGGGACTGGACCAGACTGGAAAAAACCGGTCCAGTTTGCCGGTCCAGTCCAGTTTTGCACAGCCCTAGCGTTGATAGACGTACATGTGATTTTCTTTATTTATCACCACAACTACGCACAGTGATCCAACTACGTATATGAGGTGCGTAGTTAGAGTCCATGAAAAAAAATAAAAAACTTGAGCTACCCATTTGAGGTGCGTAGTTAAGAAAAAAAAACTACTACGCTCCCCATGTGGCCATATGCGTAGTTTAGTAATTTATCTACTACGCACGCGAAGTGCATAGTTATGGTGACTAGTAGTAATTTTCGCCGGTACATTTAGAAATCATGTTATCAATAATACAACGTTTATTTTTGCGTTGATCACACACAAGTATTCTTCCAAGCCCATATGGGCTTGGACCCTTGCTTGGATAGTTATCCACAGATATCCAACACCTTTCGACCGGATATCCGACACTTCTTCCGGTTCAGATAGTTATCCACGGATATCTAGCCGATCCGTTTTATTCGAATTCCAAAATATGGTATTCGAAAATGATTTTAGCCGGATCGTCTCGAATATTTATCTGTATATATCTCGCTGATATGTTTGATCCGAATGACTTTTGTTTGACCCGGTTGATCCGAAAATGACTTTAGTAGGATCCGGATATCTAACATATCCGTTAGATCCAAATATTCTCTTGATCCGCAGATGTTTTTTACTTTTTTTTTTAATCATAAAATGTAATTAAAAAAAGCAATTCAAAGTTACACAACAAAATCTAAATAAAAGTGACAATCATGATAAAAATTCGAATCTATTAAAGTATGCTATAATTAAAAAATGAAAAAATTATATATATATATATATATATATATATATATATATATATATATATATATATATATATATACTTTTAACTACTTTAGATACAATATATTCAAGAATTGAGAATGCTAAAATAAAAGTAAACAATTTAATCTTGATATACATATTTTTTTGTCTTATAAATATTTATAAATAGAAAATTTTATTATCAAATACTATTTAAGTCAATTAACTAATTTTAAGTTAATAAAAGTAAATTGATTGTAATTTCATTGAAAAGTATTATAAATAATAATTACACAAGAAAAACGATATTAATAATACAATATAATAATAAAAATAAAACAAAATGTTATATTTTAAAATAAAAATCTTGTCATATATATATATATATATATATATATATATTGGTTTTTAAACGTACCGGTGGAAATTGCTATTTGACACCGTAACTACGCACTTCGCGTGCGTAGTTGAGAACTTATTTAACTACGCACTTGGGGTGCGTAGTTCAATTTTTTTTAATTTTTTAATTTTTTCTCCGACTCCAACTACGCACGCCATATGCGTAGTTGGAAACCCGTGAACTACGCACGCGAAGTGCGTAGTTACGGTGATAAATAGTGATTTTCACCCTTCTTAAATTAGACTTATCTTATAATAAAAATGGTAATTTAGCAAGAAATAAATAGATAAAGTTATTGTTATCATAATAATCTTTACTTATAATAAAATGGTAATTTATAACTTTTTTTCGGAATATCTGGTGATCTGTGAATATCCGGATATTCGAAGGGCTAAAATCCTGATGAGTATCCAATTCAGGAATATGGGAAAATCTCTGCATCTTATCGGATTCGGACAGAAACAATACGTGAATTAAATTTCCAGGTTTTTCTGAACGGACTGGCGAATTCTTCTAACCGGGTCGACATATCGGATTGATTTTGTCCCTGATATCTGTTACTGCGCATCCTATAAAGATATTGTTCCTTTTCTGTAATTAATACGGCAAATTTTAGTTTACCTGCAACCGGTATCTCCACAGCGAATTCAGTGTAGCAGAAGACGGACAGCATGGCGGAGAAGCCGGAGATGATGACAGAGACAACGATGGCGGGGCCGGCAACCCTAACCTCCGTGCCGATAAGGACGAAGATCCCGCAGCCGAGCACGGAACCGAAGGTGAAACACATGATGTCCCACCATGTAAGCGTCTTCTTCATCTCATGTTGGCTCCTGGACTTCACCTCCAGCATCTCCGTCTGCTCCAGTGACCGAGTCATCAGCCTGTTCAAAAAACGCGCCGGTGTTGCTTTCAGCGCCTGCCCGTAACTGCCCCAACTCTCAAATGATTTCTCGGGCAGGAAGTCCTTTTTCCGGCAGCCACAACCCCTCCTCTCCCGTGCTTCCCCCGCCATCTCTTTTTCTCTTTCTAAACTTTGAAAGTGAATCGACTGAATTGGGTCTAATGGTGCTCGATATATATTTAAAGACCGGGCCGTATATTTGAAGTGGTCGATTAAGGACCGGGTTTAAAATGCGAGCTAACTTTTCATTTCGAACCCGAGCATTTCTTGGATGGTTCGCGTGGATATTTAGTTAGTAATTGAGATTTTTGTTATAAAACAAATGCGAGCTAACTTATCCCAAAAAATGAGATTAATAAAAAAAGAAGTATGATCAATAAATAGTTTGAATATTCTATTTTACTAATGCACTATATTGTAAGATATCTAAGTATATTAGGGAGTCATGTGAGTAAATAGTAATTGATTTTCACTAGAGTTGTGTGAGTGATTTATTTTCACTACATATATCATATAAATATCTCGTTTTTGCTCTTATCGGGTTCCGTTTTTAAATGTCATATACGTTATGTAACCTTAAAATATTGGGCACATGAATTGCATCACTAGGTATATTTTTAATTAGTTTATAGAAAGAAAAAAAAATGGTAAGTAACCACTTGAAGTTATCAAATTATGAATCTTAACCCTGACTTTTTTTTTTAATTTATTTAATTTTTTGATATTTGACCCCTTATTTAAAAATAATTTAAAAATCCAGAATATTTATTTTTCTTAAATAATAAAAATTTTGAAATAATAGGGTTTTCTTTTGAAAAAAAAAAAAACTTTTTTGTTGATAATGCATATAACGCGTTATGTGGAGAGACGAGATTATTCGATGATTTCAATTCCCACAATAATTTCTGTAATTTAAATTGAGTTGAATCAAGAAAATGTATAGAGTAATCTTCCCAAATAATCTACAATATTCTCTCGATACCAAATGTGCCAATAATTATTCAATCAACCATTATTTTCGGTACAATCAATCAAAAAGATTTCAAAAAAAAAGAAGGGGAATTAGAATTCCAGTTTAAAAACTTAAATAGATTACTCAGATAATACAGTTATATAAAACTTTATATGAGTTCATCCAAGGTCTACCTATTCGTATTGTAACTTCCTACTAGTGTACTTACCAAAAAAAACTTCCTACTAGTGTCTTTTGCTAAATTAATATTAATTTTAGTGTATGTTTCATCTAAATCCTCTTATAATAAAGTATTTCTTTGTATATTTATGAGTACCCTTAATAATCAATTAAATCTTACTTCTCCTCCTTTAATTTATCTTAACTAGCTTAGTTTATAACTCATGTCTTGCAGAAATATTTCTTAAGAAAATACTTTAAAATGGTGGATGTTGATGATATAAATAAAAGATTACTTTTATTGGTTCGATATAAGAATAAAAAATATTATCATATTATTTGCAAAAACGCAGATATATGAAAAATAAGAATTATAACGCAAATAATTATTGAATGAGACTACGCCTAATGATAACAAAAAAAATGATATCAATCGAATAAGTAAAATTAAAAAACTCACATACATAAAAATAAAATCCAACACATATATAGGTTTGTTATCCACGTACTAAATATTAATCGGAATATATAATATATTTAATCTTAGCCAAAGGCCAATAATTATATATATATATATATATATATATATATTATTTAAAACAGATTTTCAAAGTGTTAATCTTATGTGATAATCTATGATAATTTATATTGAATAATTTAACAAAATACATGAAAATAGGGCGATTTTGGAAAGCAAGTAGGTTTTTTTATGCAATTAAGAAACTATGCAGTTATTTTTTTATATGTACTAAGAATGCACCTTCTATTTATAAAGGAGTCAATAATTATATATATATATATATATATATATATATATATATATATATATATATATATATTATTTGAAACAGATTTTCAAAGTGTTAATCTTATGTGATAATCTATGATAATCTATATTGAATAATTTTACAAAATACATGAAAATAGGGCGATTTTGGGAAGTAGGTAGGTTTTTTTATGCAATTAAGAAACTATGTAGTTATTTTTTTATATGTACTAAGAATGCACCTTCTATTTGTGAAGGAATCTTTCCTTTAAATACTAATACCCAATTTTTAGTACCCAACATTCATCGTGTACTCAACTTCGATTACCAATATTAGTTACCCGATTTTAAAACTCAACGTTACATATCCAATTTCACCTCGGTTACCCAACTTCGTAGTTACCCGATTTTAATACCAAATGTTACATATCCAACTTTACGTCGGTTACCCAACTTCGTAGTTACTCGATTTTAATACCCAACGTTACATATCCAACGTCACTTCGGTTATCAAACTTCGTAGTTACCCGATTTTAATACCCATCGTTACATATCCAACTTCACTTGAGTTACCCAACTTCGTAGTTACCCGATTTTAATACCCATCGTTACATATCCAACTTCACTTGGGTTACCCAACTTCGTAGTTACCAGATTTTAATACCCAACGTTACATATCCAACTTCACTTGGGTTACCCAACTTCGTAGTTACAAGATTTTAATATCCAACGTTACATATTCAACTTCACTTCGATTACCCAACTTCGTAGTTGCCCAATTTTAATAACTAACGTTACATATTCAACTTCACGTTAAATAATATTCAACTTCACTTCGGTTACCCAACGTTACATACCCAACTTTAGTTACACAACTTCGATTACCCAATATTAGTTACCTGATTTTATATATACAATGTTACTTACCCGATTTTACTTAATCGGTTTTACTTGACTAATTTTACATACCCAATGTCACTTATCTAATTTTACATACCCGATTTTACATACCCAATGTTACTTATTGGATATTACATACCCAATTTTAATCATTCAATTTGATTACTCAATTCCAATTATCCAATTCCACTTACTTAATGTTAGTTATCCAGTTATACTTACCTAATTTTAGTTAACTAATGTTAATTATCCAATTTTACATTATCTATGTTAATAGGTACTTATTGGATTTTACATACCCTACTGTTGTTTAAATTTGTTTACGGACTTTAAACTGTCAGTCACACAAAACCTAATTTTTGCATCGGTCAACAAATTCAAGACAAAGCATGGCTTCTAATGAGTTAGGTTGACATTAGAATTATCATGCAGAAAAGCAAAACACACTCTAGCATTTGAGAAGCATATAAAAGTTGTTACTCTTCTATTAACACTTATCCCTCACTAAAAACACTCATCTCAAAGGGCTTATATAGCAACTTGCTTGTGCTTGCTCATCATTTTCCTCCAAGATCCTGAGTTGCTCTAAGAGTGATAGTCTCTCGTTTTCAAAACCACTAAAGGAGTCCTGCAAATTCAAAATTGCATCAGTAGGTGTATCTTTTTCTTCTCTTTCGTTATTCAATGATAGCTGTATCCTTTCCCTCTCCTCATAGTCTTTTACTTTCTTCCGGAAGATTCCAAGCTCATTCTCGGCTTCCTTCAATTCTTTCTCTCGCTTTACCAGAATTTCATTCATTAATTGCAATGCTTCTTGGTCATACTCTGGTTGGTCTTCCATTATCCTTTGGTACTGCAAAGCTTCCATTCCAATTGTTGCTTTCTCTTCTTGAAGCCGACTAATCATTGCCATTGTCTGGTTAGTAGCTATTGTAGTAGCATGTCTCTCTTCTTCTAATTCTGCATACAATACATGGAGTGCTTTCCTTTCAGATTTCAGTACATACTTGAGCTCTTCAAATGCTGCAACTTCATAATTATCAACGCTTTCCTCCAATGATTGTTCAAAAACCTCAAGGCTAGTATAATTGAGGATTTGTATTTCATCAGTTTGCTTAGGTTTTGCAGAATCAAAACTTAGATTTTAGCTTATGAGAGATCAGCGTATATTAGCAAAGCAAAAATAAATAGCTTACCAAAATCGCCATTTTCTAGACAACAGTTAGAGTTAGTTGAGGCTTGACAAGTGATGATATTAGTAGAGGAGTAATCCTCTTTGTAGAGCATGAATGGTTCTGCCACTTGCCTTTTGTCTGTAAACTCCAAACTCTTCAGTAAATTAAATTTATCATTCTTTGTCTTGCAAACATCTCCACAAACGACAAACAAATACAAATTATTCAACACAAAGCAACAGGAAAAAAAAATTATAGAAAAGGAATTAACATTGAAATTAAGAATTACGTGATGTAGCAACATCAGCATTCCGTTGATTCAATTCGATCTCTTCAGTTAATTGATCATCAATGGTAGAATCCTGAAAACACATCTCTCTTCCCGCCGTCTCAGTTTGGTCTTGTATAATTACTAATATATCAACCTTGTTTGTATCTAATAACTCAACATCATCTATCTCTGGATTCTCTTCTTCATGATAGCGTTCATTTTCTTTGGACAACTCTATTGTCTTGGTTTCATCCAATTTAATAGTCTCTGGTTCCTGACGTCGTTTGGTGAGAAATTCCTCACCTTTTGTCTTGTTGTTCTCTGTGTGACAACCATCTCCTGAATCTGCATACAATAAAAATGGACACATACATCAACAAAATGAAAAATGACAAAGAAAAGGAATTAAAATTCAAAGTATGAAGTACCTCCTACATGTATATTGGCATTCAACTCCATCTCATTAGCTACTTGATTGTCAATGGCACTATCTTGAACATTGCGTGGTTGATCAACATCATCTTGTCTTGCAAACCTTGTTTACAATAAAAAAAACCCTTGTGGTTTGGCTATTGTTGTGTTGGTGTAGATAACTTGTGTCGGGGTGTAGATAATGTCAACTGGTACATCGTGAATCAGAAGCTTCTCGGTGGGGAATTCGTTAACTAATTGCTTATCATGCACTGCAACAATCAAATCCCCTTTCAATAAGAGGCATTTGTTCGTTGGTTTTACACCCCTATAAATCCCCATCAATAGTGATAGAAACTCACAATATAACAAAACTAGGAAAGGATAGTTTTATATTTATAACCTGTAATAATTTCCCTAAATAGCAACGAACCCACAGTATATGA
Organism: Fagopyrum tataricum; assembly: GCA_002319775.1. NCBI lineage: Eukaryota > Viridiplantae > Streptophyta > Magnoliopsida > Caryophyllales > Polygonaceae > Fagopyrum > Fagopyrum tataricum. The sequence continues at coordinate 27,523,127 of CM008284.1, forward strand.
ATCGTACGAAGTAGGACAAGTATTCCAGGGTCGAACACAAAGACTGAAAAAGATAAGGGAAAGAAGATAAAAAAGGTTTTGAGAAGGTGTGATGAATTCACAATCAATTGTCACTATTGATTGAAAATCAAATAAAACAAAAGAAAATAAAAGATAATCAAATTAAAAGAAATAAATATGGATTCCAAGGGTTCAAAATCATTGTTTTTACACATGGACTCAGGACAATCTCACAAAGTGTATATGATTTGAAAAGCATACATGGATGAATGTTTCTTAAATCTATATTCTATTACAGTGACGTCTCAGGAACATAAAGGTCTGCAACCTAATACCTATAGCTTTCAAGGTAAAGAGGGAAAAGTATATAAATAAACCTTATTATTTCAATCAATGAACACACAATAACCCTTTACAGTTACGTTTCAGGAGTTATTACTTCCACGGAAGGAATAATGACACATCTATCCAATAAAGGTTAAACCTTTATTATCTAGGAACAAGTTCTCTTTATGTATCTAAATAGGAATATCTTAGTTACGACTTAATTCCTACTTAGGTTAAGGATAATTTAAAGCGATTCAAATAATTATAGGGAACAATCCCTCATTGATCTTTGTATAAACAAATCTCTATTTTTCCTGGAACCACAAAGTTCTAGCCTTTAACAATCATATCAAAAGACAAATAAAGAAATAACAAAAGGGAGAAAATAAACTACTCAACTTCAATGAATGAAAACCTGCAATATTATCAAATCTCAAATCAACAATGTCTTCCAATAACAACTGAATATGAAAGTGCGAATCTTTGATCTAAATTAATCTAAACTATGAAGAGTGATTAATGAAGAAGACGGAAGGGTAGGAGACGGCTCCTCCGTCTAGGGCAAACTAGCCCCCACTAAGAAAGTCTTGGATTCACACCTTGGAATGAATCCAAGACTTTCTTTTATAACAAAAACCTAACTAAAGACATTGGGCCAAAACGGAAAAAAGCCCGTAAACGAAATATAACACTTAGGGAAGAATCTCGGGCTGGATCTCGGCAGAGATCAGTCAAGGTTGGGGCCGAGATTTCGTCTTCGTTCTATAGCATCATGGATCTCGCCATCTCGGTCAAGTCACCCGATATGCCGACCGAGATATTACAACAGAAGCTTCCTCTCGGACCGAGATAGGTGGATCTCGGCCGAGATACTCCTTGGTCGTTCCTTCATGCCTTTAGCTTGATTCCTAGCCCTTTCCCGTGCACGTATGCTCGCTCCAATGCATCCACTCTGAGGCTTGATCCTCAAATACGTCGTTTTAGCTCCAAAATGTGTCAAATCACCTACAAAGCCATAAATAATGTGTGTAGACATCTATTCTTGCAAAGTAGAACTAAACAAGCATAAAAGACACAAACTAATGCTAAAGCATGAATGCGGGAAGGGAAAATCTACCTAAATGCTCTACTAAACTAGGTCGATAAATCATGTTATCAGCATGCACCAACTCTTTCATTCAGAAAATCATAAGTGCAAAATAGAGTAACAATGATAAAAGCAGTTACCAGTAGTGACGATTGGCGATGAGTCATCGATGGCTCCAATGTAACGCAACATCCATATTCAAGTTCTGCAAATTCTTGTTAAGAAAACATATCATAGATTTATCAAGTTTGAAATGTTTAATACAAATTTTAGTCCTCATGAGTTCACTGTAGTTATTCATATACAATCTCTAAGAAGCAAATAGACACCAGTTATTTGGACATACAAAAAAAAGTTCAGAAGCATGTTGATGATGTGTGTATGAGTTTCATCATCAAATGAATTCAGCAAATACGAATCACTGTTATGCCATATTGTTGAAGATCAAATTGAACAGCAGATACAAATCACTTGCATTTTTTGTTTCCTATACAACACTATGAATCAACACAACACAACCCAAGAAGAGAGAAAAGAATCAGCTTGTCATTTTATCAAACACTTGGTGTGCATATTAAATTACATCAATCTCAATCTTAAACAGAAAAATCGTAATAGAATCCTAATACTAAAGTGAATCTCACAATCTGGGAAATTTTGAGTGCTAATTCTTGTTGGATGGTAGAGATATTGGCCTTCATACTTTGTATTGATAGAGATCGGAATCAAGCGAAACTTCTCTTCTCCACTACCAATTCCAAAATTCTTCATCCAAGTGGAAATCGAAGCAATATTGGCCTTCCAACTAAGCGATTTAAGTTCTTGCTGGACGGTAGAGATATGATTTCGGGAGAGAATGAGTGTTTGGAGGCTCCGACAAAGACGGAGAGAGGAAGGTAAAGTTCCGGCGAGCGAAAGGAAAGGGAGTCTACATATGGAAGTTGTAGAGGTGTTAGAGAAGGAGGATTTGACGCCTACATACTTTGTGTTGATATTAAAAATAAACTGCATACTTAGTATTTCCACACAAAAAAAAGTGCATTTTAGGGATTGATTACAATTTATGAAAAAGGTATTGAGAGAAAAATGGTGAAAGTGTCATGTAACACCCCAAATTTCAGAAATCTGAGGTGTCACGGGTTAGGACCTCACAATGGGTCCTGACCCTAGCTTGACAACAATTTCACTGGATCATTCTACAAGATACAAATGTAAATAAAACAAATAGAAAATTTATAAAAGTGAAAATGACATGAATGCATATAATGTGACAGCCGTGTAAGACGTAACTAATAATATCCTGAAATAATGTTAGTCTCTTTACATGGATGCAAAATTTGAAGAACAACCTATTTTATATGAGTATGTGGACCCGGCTGACCATCCGCTTTGTATCACTCTGCAACTTCCTTATAACCTACAAGAAATCTAACAGCATAACGGTAAAACTGTTAGCTAACAATCATAAGGCACAAGCTAAGTACTAAAATAGGACAATCACACGTAAATGTTAAAATTAAACACATAATCATGCTTGCATGCAAAACCTCGTTATTATCTTTATTTAAATGATTTACTTCTATGTTCAACTTATGGTGTAGGACGAGGATCCCCTTGACCCTCGCCTCCGTCCCCGTATACCAACAGGAGTGGCTCTACACATCTCGCCGTATACCATGTATGGGTTAGTTGTGGAGAACCTCCCAATCTCATGTTAGAGTTGAGCAGTGATGTCACGACCCGTTATACATACACTCGGGTCTTATATAAAGTAACGTCGTCCTATTCAAGTTATAATTATAAATCACCAAACACACACCACTATAGTAGTACACGCCAATGCGAGGAAAGCTAGCTAAGTAAGTCCATAAGTCTTACATGGACTTATCGGCAATCAGTCATTATACGATAATATCTACACATACATAAATATCGACTACCTAATCAATAATGAATATACCTATCAATACATTTATAAGCTTCCGGGAACACTAATAAGACATTCTTAGAAATTCTAGGAGTAGAAAAGCTCTTAGCGAACTTCCTAAGAGTTCACTTAATTTCTAGCAACATAAAAAGTTATATACCCAAGTATAAAATAATTTAACATTCTTAATTATCTAAAACTATGCACTCTTTCATTAAACTTTTAAGATATAATAATCCCAATACATGTGATATACCTCCTATTGTATAATAGGGACGAAAAATCCAACTCGTTTCTAATACATTCCACCAAGTTAGGCCATGATGCCTCCAAATCTTAAAATTCATCATTTAGTCATTTTCCTACTATATTATATGCCAAATAGATTTATTGTCCCTTAATAATTGCTAAGAATTCCTAAATTACAAAGATCCCAATCATTTAAACACTCAACTTACACAAGTTAGTCTCCACATGCCAACATGCTACTAAATTACAATCTTATATAAATATGGGTCTTTTCCTAAATATAAAAACTTGGGTTACTTTAAGGGCCTATTTGGTATCCATATCTAGATATCAATATATGAGTATCAAGATATGGGTATGAGGTATCAAGGTATGAGTATGAGATTGATATTTGATACATTTGTTTCGGAGAGGAAGAATAGAAGAGGGAGGAGCAATTTTAGATATCTGATACCTCTAGTTTTTTGAGTATATCAAAATAGGATAAAATGTGTACAAGGAGTATATCAAGATATCAGTTTGATATCCATATACTTGTATACCAAACATAGTTTTTGAGTTTTTTTTATGTCAATACCCACATATGATATCTAGATATGGATACCAAACATGCCCTAAGTAATTATCAAAATCTGGGTATTTTGCAAAAATCAAAAAGTATTGGTCATTCTCATAAATATAAAATTGGGTCATTTCTTGTTATTATCTTGTCAGGGGCGTATTTACAAATTTCAAAAATATAGGTCATAAACCGTAAATATAAAGTATGGGGCAAAAACTATAATTTACCCAAATTTGGTCAAACTTGTGTTGACCAGATCTAGGGTTTTGGAAGACCCCTCGGAGGCGGTAGAATTGTCCGGCAAAGGCGCTTACGGTGAGGTTCGAGCAGGGACGATGGCGGCGGCATATGCAACTGAGGCTCCGGTGACAAGCGGTGGTGATGGCGAGGCTCCGGCGGTGTTCTTCTCGACTCCAACCCCTGACGAACCGAGAACACGACGTTCTCCTCCTTGACTCCGGTGGCGTGGCGCAGTCCTTCCCTAATAACGAATCAAAGAGAGAAGGATCTCGATGGCGGTGCAGATCGGGGCTCGGTAGTGGAGCCCATGCATGCTGGGTGGATTTGGCTTCTTCGATCCTCCTTAGTGGCTTGCGAATTCAACAAGACAAGATCGAGCAGTTCGTTCCGGTGACGGATCTGGTTCCTGCAAGGTATCGGCGGCATGCGACCTCGACTTCGGTTTCCGGAAACGAAACTTGCTCTTGGTGGTAGTAAGCTTGAAGTCGGTTTTTGATTCAACGTAACTAGAAGCGATGGAAGATAAGCGAGTTAGGGTTGAGATTGTGCTTTCCGGTGACGAATAGCGTATTAGGTAAGAAACGGAGATGAAAGAGGCTAGGGTTTTGGAGCAAGGTAATAGATGGTGAATAGTGAATCTCAAGAATAGTGTTACGAGTTTTGAAATGAGTTTCTCACAAGTGCCTTAAAACCTTACGAGTCTATATGAATTCCGATATTTTTCTCAACTTTGATATCACTCGAAAAACCTCAATATTCTTAAATACGTAAGGAAATAATTTATCATCACTAAATTCCCAAAATAATAGTTTCGATTTGTCACTTAAATATATATCCGACTATATCACGAGACCGCTCATTTATCCCAAAAATCGAAAGAAACCTATTACAAAAATCTCTCCTGAATAATTAAAATTCGGATTATTACACGTCACGTCAGCATTATTGCCGTCTACCTAGTTAAGATAAATAAATAGTTCAAATTTTTTTTCTTCATAATCTCAATCCTTGTCTATAACTTTCTTTCTTAATTGTCTCCACGTCCAATAAAAAATAGCTAAGGTTAAGAATCTTACGAACGATTCACTATCACATAAAAACCCCATACACAAAAATAGAAAAGTCTATAATTTGTGTACCACATATTGAAAAAATTGACTTCTCTTGTCAAATAAGTGGACGTGATGGTAGAGACAATTAAGAAAGAAATATTTAAGTTTGAATTATCCTTTGGTATTTTGTATAGTTTTCAACGTAAACGGGTGATTGGTAAACCTACATATTTTTAAATTCTAGTGTAATGGCATCTTTGAATTTTTTGGCATTGAATTTTGTCGTATATTAAGTTGTCCTACGAATTGACTATACCCGTTTAATATGGTGAAATATGATAATGTAAGAAATGGTAAGTTGACTCTTTTTACTATTGGAACTCTTAATTGAATTGCTTGATAAAGTAAGTCCCTTTTTATTATTTACAAAGTCCATCGAAAATACAAATGACAAGCCATCCCTCCAACCCTTATATCGGCAAGACTATTGAATTTGATAATCTATTATTTTTTAGAGTTATACTTAATGTCTACTTACACAAACTAGTGTTACATAAACATAACGTTCTACACAAATTCGAATCGATTTAGAATTTGTACACAAGTCCTATCAATTTTGTGCACAAACTCTATCGATTTTGTACTCAAGCCTTGATTTACAGATTTACACAAGTCTCGATTTACACAAGTCTCGACTCGATTTAGATTTTGTACATAGACCCTATCGATATTGTACATAAGCCCTATCAATTTTGTACACAAGCCTCGATTTACACAAGCCTCGATCTAGATTTTGTACACAAGCGCTATCGATTTATTTGTAATAACCCGTACAGATCCGGTCGTCACCATCGCCAGGGAACAAATCATGCCGGCCACTTTAGATCAGGTTGATGAAGAAGCGAGATCGTCGATGGGATAAAGATAGGCTCAACTGATGTCCAGATCCGTCAACATCTTTCCCGATCCGCGCGGTTGAAGCACAAATCTCACGGGCGGTGATGCAGAAGCGAGATCTGGTTGATGGGTTGAAGAGGGACTCGGTGTGGGTGGAAGCTTTCCCAATCCGGTGAGGTCCGGACTTGGTTGAAGTTTAGATCCAGAGACGGTTGTGGAGGCGATTGTGAGTCGAAGACGAAGATCCGGCGTTGGTTCAGCCGGCGGTCCAAATTTGTCTTTGACGGAGGAGAAGCTCGAGAACCCTGCCGGTTGCAAAAGGTGAAGAAGACGAACGGTTGTGGAATCGCCTTGTAAAAGCTAATATTTCTTAATCGTAATTAATGATGATTAACTTGATCATCGATAGTAGTTGACTCACAACTCGCGAACAATGCGTAAATGGCGAGTATGAGTTCCACCATTATATTCTTGGTGTAATTTTGGACTTTTGAGGAAATTTTCACTTTTTCCTCCGGGAAATAATTTTTACCCTCTAGTGTTATTTGAAGCATTTGGGAGCTCCAATTAATAAAATCGCAGTTGAGATAATGATCAGGACATCGGATATGTCCTAGATGTGAAATAACATGAAGAGGCAAAACAGTCAAAAGAGTCGCTATTTTGTTTCTTAGCGGCTAAGAAAGGCGGCTTAGGAATATGCGTTTTCCGAGGAAGTAGTGGAATAATTATCCACACAATATTCTGGATTTATTAATCCAATTTCGAGAAGTTTGAAGAAGGGGCCCAAATCCGCCTTCGGATCGTTAGAAGGATAATTAGCGACTTTGCTAAAGGATAATTATCATCTTCGTTATAAATAGCGGAAATTCATTTATTAATTCATTTCCTTTCACATTTCTTCGTAAAAACTCTAATTTCTCTCGACCTTCAAATTCAGACCTACTCTTCGTTTGTAATCCGATTTCAATTCCGTTTGAGGTTTCGGATTCCTCTCTTCATTTCGGTACCAACAGTTCGTGTTTCCGAAAAAAATAAAGCCAGGTCAAGCATATCCCTTACCTGTCTGGTTCGGTCGCTAGTTTCGGTGAATTTGGTGGTGTCCGAGCATAGCCTTCGTCATTGTGATTCCAAATCTTCTTTCGGTTCGTCAATCGGGTTAGTAGCGAATAAGTCTAAATTGACCTTAGGCTTGTCAAAATGATTAAATGGAAATTCCATTATGCTCGTTATGTTATTTTGATGATTATTGGCTATTTGTTTGTTGAGATTTGATGACATGTTGATTCGGAAATTGCATACGGGCAAAACGTTATTCTGGTGAAATTTAATTAATTAACTAAAAGTTAATTAATTAAATTAAGATTACTAGAAACGTTATAAAGCTAATCAAATTCAATGGAATGAATTTAGTTTATTTTGAAACGAGAAATTAATATAAGGAATATGATATTCCTTACATGTGTTCTTATGACTTCTAGCTTACTGTAGCTTATATTGCTTTGTGAGCGTATCAAAGTAATTCTTCGGACTTTTTTAGCCTCGATCTGAAAAAACCCGTGACTGAAAGATTTATATTTTGTTGTGGTGAAATGCTTATTGTGTTAATTGTGAATGGTATTATGCACTGTGATGTGTTATGTGTGAAGCATATTTGTTGACTTTATGATGAACATGATGATGTGATGTGTAAAACATGCTTTATATTAATGTTGTGTATATCATGCCATGATTATAAAATAATGAAATTCACACGTGTTAGCTTGTTGAGGCATGGTAATGAATGACATGATAAGCTTGTTGATGGATGTGATATGATTGCGACCTATAAAGGTCAATAGCATGTAAATGGGTAAATGACGTTGAGCTTAACCATTAGCAGGTCGCTAGCAGCAACAATGATCTTGGCCCGGTATGTTGCCCAGGTCGCTAGCGTAAGTCAAGGCACTGAGCTTAACCATTAGCCAGGTCACTAGCAATTGCAGTGATGCCGGAGCTTGGCCAACCCCGGATCACTTGCGGTTGTATAAAAATGACACAAAGTCTGATGTTTTTCAGGCTTGGGTCGCACACATAATTAAAATGGTAAATGTTTGCATTAACATGAACGGAAAAATGTTGCATGTGGTTAATGGTTAATATTACAACCCGCCACGAGTAATCTTGGCCCGAGGCTTGATCAACAAGACTCCGACCTAAGAGCAAAAATGTCCGAATTAATCTAATATGTGCAATGGTGATGCTCATACCAAAGCCAGAACCGTATAAGCAATGATTTCGGATTTGGTCCGGGGTCGCTAATTCTAAATTTCATACGGCATTCACGTGCATCATTTATAAAAGTTTGATCTCATCTTATGAGCACGTTAATTATATTGTATCCGAATACATGTGTTGTGTTGTGATGTGTTGATATGATCTCTTGTGGATAGATTATGACCGGTAGTTAACGGTTTCAAAACAAATCTTTTTTAGGTAATGGGGATCATAGGAATGCTGCAAGGACGTCAGTTGCAGGAAGTGGATAGCCGGGGCAGTGTTAACCCAAGGGTTGGTTGAACTTCTTTTGAAACTAATCGCTTGCAAGCGAGTCTTTTGTTGTATGTGTGCAACTGTGTTGTTTTTAGGCTGATATTTCAGAATAACTTTTCAACTGTCATGTTTTGAAGTGTCACTTTGGGATATATGCTAACTTCATGCATGGTTGTTTTATGCAATGTTTTCTATAAGACAAGTTGGATGTTTTCTTTATTTTATCGTGCTTCTTGTTGCAAGGTTCTATTTGTGAAGTTGTTGTCAAGCTAACTAATGGGACTCACTGTGTGGTCCTTAGCCTAGTGACGTCTTGGGTTACTAAAAAACTGGGTTGTTGCACCCCTAGGGTTTTATTTGGATTTTAGGGTTTACGAGATCTGGATGTGAAGGCAAATTATACAGGGTATAAGTCGAGGGGCCTAGTTTGTATTCAATTACTTTTTTATTTAAAAATTTTACAACAAGAATAGAGAGGGGCTTAGTTTGTATTCAAAATACCAAAAAGGCTTCTCTGCCCAATTCTTTCTATAATAATTAATTAGATGTAATTATCTAACGATAATCCAATACGAGTGTTGGTAGTGAACCAATAAAATTCTAATATTAATCTTATTGTGCCGAAGACAATAGGGGTGTTAGTTTCTTGAAAGAATAATGGGTGTGTTCGGTAATACCATTAATCGACTAAAAGTGAGGATAAATTGGGTTTTTAATTCGACTAATACCGTTTGTTGTTAAAAAGATGGCGAATGAAGAGGAGACTTAATCGACCGAAAGTGAGGATAAAAATGGTTAAACTTTCAGTCAGTGGTAAGAGGTTGAATCGAATGAATTCATTTTCTTTCCCCTCAATCTCAATTCTACCCTTCATCTATTCTCCTCTCATCAGTTCCATCTCTTCTCATCAATTCCATTCATCTTTATCTCATCCACTGCCGCTTCCTCTTTAAAGCACTAATCACATTCTTCTTCATAATCGTTTCATTTTTCCCTTCAATTGCCCCCGAATTCTTCAACCAAAACTTCTTTTCCCAAATTTTTGCAGGTTTCCTCTGTTTTCGGCGAAGAGTTGATTATCCGAGTGGTTCATCCTGATGTAAATATCACGATGAACAAGGATACACATTAGCAATTGGAACTTTCTCATGGGCCTCATGTTTACAACTAGAGGTTTTCCTCAACTTATTAGTCGAAACCTTATATGGCTTCCAATTGGTTTGCAAGAGATGGAATTATGTGATTTTGTCTCCTTCCAAGAATGACATCTACTTGTATCAGGTAACCATCACGTAGTCATTCAAATTAGATAACTTTAAGCACTCGTGTGACAAATTCGTTGTCTATAATGCCAATCGTTTCATCATCTTCTCCTTATCTATCCAACGCGTTGTACAACAAAAATTACAGATACTTTAAAATCGTTGGAGCAATCCATGGAGTTGTCTACTTTCAAGTGGTTGATTCACTCGGACTTGCCATTTTATGGAATCCCTTCATCCATAAACACGTTTTTGTTCCAGTCCATAGCCTCTGTCATCGTTTTCACTTTGTTTTAGGGTTTGGTTTTAGAACCTCTATCAATGATTTCAAGTTGTTGAGGGTCAATTTACATAAAAACAACTTGTTCAGCACCCGCATAATGCAATTGACCAAGTACAACGATGTTTTCTCATTTAAAGACAAGAGTTGGAGAAAGAGAATATTTGCTACTGATGTTTTTAATGATTTTTGTATGGACAAAAGATGTGCTTTTGTTAGTTGTTTTATAAACGGGAACATTCAGTTTCTTGTAGCTAGCAAATTGTATAGACATTCGATACTGGTGTTTGTTTGTGAGCGGGAGGAATTCAGCATCATGGAGCTCCCAAACGCGTGTATGGGTCCATGTTTGCGAAATAACCTTGAAATTGTTAATAGCCCGACGCTGAAAGTTGTTCGCTGGTTTTATACCCCTATAAATCCCTATCAATAATGATAGAAACTCACATGATAGCAAAACTAGTAAGGGATAATTTTATATTTATAACTTGTAATAATTCCCTAAATAGCAACGAACCCACAGTGTATGGATCATACGAAGTAGGACAAGTATTCCAAGGTCGATCTCAGGGACTGAGAGGATTAATATGCAGCAATGATTAAATATAAAATAGATCTCAATTAAAAACAGGAGTTTGGAAAAGATAAGGAAAATAAGTCAAAAAAGGTTTAAAAGAGTTTTAAAGGACTCGCAATCAACTATCACAATTGATTGAAAGTCAAAACAAACAAAAGGAAAAACAAAGATAATCAAATTAAAGGAAAGAAAATGGATTCCAAGGGTTCAAGATCATTGTTTATACATATAGATTCAGGAAGGATCATAAAGATATATGGTAGAAAAACCACAGGGATGAACGTTTCTAGGTTGACAGTCTATTACCGGGTAAGTCTCAAGACTATCTAGTTCCAAATCAACTACCTATTACCGGGTAAGTCTCATGGTAGAGAGGTAGGAAATTCTGAACAAACCAGACTACAAACTAAGGGAAAGGTAAACCATTATCGGGTAAGCCTCATGTATTACCCTACTTAGGAAGGAATTTAAGCACATTCAACCAATAAAGGATAAACATTTATTACCTATGATATCACTCATGTATCTAAGAAGGAATATCACCGGGTAAGTCTCAATTCCAACTTAGGTTGCTAGTTTAGAAGGTTCTAACTAGATTCAAGAACAAGCCAACCATTAGGATTTCAAGGCTAAACAAACCAAACATAAATTCAAACTATTCCATCATAATCCAAGGCATGAACAAATCCCTGTCAACCTTGGAAGCACAAGGTTCTAGCCAATAACAATCATATCAAAGAAAGACAATTAAATAAATAACAAAGGAGAATAAAAAGAACTTAACTTCAATGGATGAAAACCATCAATCTTGTCAAATCTCAAATCCACAATCTCTTCCAAACAATTCTCAATGCAAAAGTGTCAATCTTAATTCTAAACTAAGAAGAACAATTGTGAAGAAGAAGGGAAGGAGACGGCTCCCCCCTCTAGGGCTAACTATGGGCGACTCCGAACACAAAAGACGGATAGCAGACAAGAGATTCCATGTTTGAGGAGCTAAGCACACAACATTTTCAGCACACACCTTCAAACTAAACATTCCTAATTCCCGGATAGCAGACAAGAGATTCCATGTTTGAGGAGCTAAGCATGATAAAGATAGAGGAAGAATGAAGTCGAATTTCCTAAATCATCCCTATGCAATGTATAAGAACTTATCATGTAGCTTCACTATTCAAACTCAATCCAACTAGACAAGGTAATTTTCATAAATCACATAAAATTCAAGCAAAGTATTCAAATCCCAAATATTCCATAAATCAAATTGAGCTCAAAATTAATAATCAAAGGATAATTCACTTACACAATGTTATCATAGGGGTCATGTCATTCCTAGAAGCACCATTTTTTCTTAATTTTTTTTATGCATGCTAAAAGGAAACGTGTGACGAGAAAAGAAACATGCTAAAAGACTGCAAATATCCCACCCCATACTTAAAACTCACATTGTCCCCAATGTGAAGAATAAATAGAAGTGTAAAAGAATACTCACAATGTAAAAATCAGTGATATGGCACATGTGTGAGTGGTAGTGGAAACAAACGGCTGTGCAAACTCCTTCAAGCAACTATTCTTCATTTACCCTAAAACCTGAAAAGACAAAGGACACCAAAACGCGCAGAAACGCAAAAGCAAAAAGCAAAAAACAAAAACAAAAGCAAGAAAAGGAAAAACTAAAACCTCGGGTTGCCTCCCGAGAAACGCTTGATTTAAGGTCTCTAGCCAGACCCAATTTTGTGGTTGTGTTAGCTCACAGCAAAAATCTTTGACTGCTCATCTAGTCCTTTCAACCACTCTTCACAAGGCCCATATATTTTCATCTTGAGAACTCTCTTCATGTCTTGTTGGAAGATCTCAACTCTTCCCAGCAGTAAAAGATGGTATGGGATAGTGACCTTGTGGGTTACCCCATACTTGAATGGCAACGTGTGATGAGGTTGAAGCTTCAATCTAACCTTAGGAGGTTCCTTTGACATTGCCCTCCAGCTTTTAGGCGCACCTCGAGTAGGATGGAAGGATATGAGACGATTTTCAGCAAATCTCGGGCAATACTTGAGGAAATCTCGGCGGAGATTGGTACATAGTAGGCCGATATTTTCCTTATGTAAGGGAATTTCGGCCGAGATGGGTATGATCTCGGTCGAGATATCTTGGATCTCGGACGAGATGCCGACCGGGATCACTCTTTGTCATGATATCTCGGTCGAGATATGAATGATCTCGGCCGAGATCGGGATAAGACTGTCCGATCCATTATCCTCCTTCGTCAGCTCTTCATCCTCGATGCGCTCTTCCTTTGGTCGAACCTCTTCCCTGGGAGTAGAGATGCTTTTAGATTTCTCCCTTAATTTCCACAATTGGCTCAGCGTTCGGGGTTCTTCCCTGCGAGTCAAGGTACTTTCAAGCTTGTCAAACCTCTCTATAATACTTGCACAACAAAGACCTTGTTGTCTTTTTTCTATATATCTTTGGTTGTTCAGTTCGTCCTCCATATAACGGATCTGCTCCAAGCTTTCTTCACTTTCTCCCAGTAGGTTGACCGAATAAATCTCATACTCCAAGTTCTGCTCTAGATTATCAATTCGTTTTATGGTTTCCTTCAGATCATCAAAGATTGTAGATGCCATTGTGTTGAACCTGGAAACACAAAGACAAAAGGGAAACCGCGATCAAAAGTAACAAGAAAGATCTACACTATAAATAATCAAAACACGCAGATTAAACTTTCTCACTCCCCGGCAACGGCGCCAAAAACTTGTTCGCTAGTTTTATACCCCTATAAATCCCTATCAATAATGATAGAAACTCCCAGGATAATAAAACTAGGAAGGGATAATTTTATATTTATAACCTGCAATAATTTCCTAAATAGCTAGGAACCCACAGTGTATGGATCGTACGAAGTAGGACAAGTATTCCAAGGTCGATCTCAGGGACATGGAGGATTAATATGCAGCAATGATTAAATATAAAATAGATCTCAATTAAAAACAGGAGGTTGGAATAGATAAGGGAAAGAAGTCAAAAAAGGTTTAAAAGGGTTTTAAAGGACTCGCAATCAACTGTCACTATTGATTGAAAGTCAAAACAAACAAAATGAAAAACAAAGATAATCAATTAAAGGAAAGAAAATGGATTCCAAGGGTTCAAGATCATTGTTTATACATATAGATTCAAGAAGGATCATAAAGATATATGGTAGAAAATCCACAGGGATGAACGTTTCTAGGCTGACAGTCTATTACCGGGTAAGTCTCAAGACTATCTAGTTCCAAACAAACTACCTATTACCGGGTAAGTCTCAAGGTAGAGAGGTAGGAAATTCTGAACAAACCAAACTACAAACTAAGGGAAAGGTAAACCATTAACGGGTAAGTCTCAGGTATTACCCTACTTAGGAAGGAATCTAAGCACATTCAACCAATAAAGGATAAACCTTTATTACCTATGATTAATCACTCATGTATCCAAGAAGGAATATCACCGGTAAGTCTCAATTCCAACTTAGGTTACTAGCTAGAAGGATTCTAACTAGATTCAAGTACAAGCCAACCATTAGGATTTCAAGGCTAAACAAACCAAACATAAATTCAAACTATTCTATCATAATCCAAGGCATAAACAAATCCTTGTCAACCTTGGAACCACAAGGTTCTAGCCAATAACAATCATATCAAAGAAAGACAATTAAATAAATAAGAAAGGAGAATAAAAAGAACTTAACTTCAATATGAAACCTTCAATCTTGACAAATCTCAATCCACAAATCTCTTCCAAACAAACTCAATGCAAAAGTGAATCTTGAATCTAAACTAAGAAGAACAATGGAAGAAGAAGGGAAGGAGACGGCTCCCCCTCTAGGGCTAACCGACTCCCAACAAAAGACGGACCCTTAGAAATAACCTAGAGCTTCCCTTTTATAGCCAACAACCTTCCAAAGGACGGGTGCCAAAATCAGATCCAAAAATAAAATAAAATCGCCGAACAGGAAATCTCGGGCAAAAATCTCGGTCGACGACCGAGATTTGGAACAGAATTTCAAAAATCTCGGCCGAGATCAAAGAATCTCGCCGACTCTCGGTTCCAGATCATCTCGCCGAGATCATGGAATCTCGGCCGAGATTCGACCTTCTCGGTCCGAGATCCATGAAATCTCGGCCGCGATCATGCCATCTCGGTCTGAGATCGGTCCATCTCGGTCCTCTGCTTCGTTCCTTCGCGCCTTTAGCTCGATTCTTCGCCCTTTCCCGCGCACGTAGCTTGGTCCAATGCATCCACTTCGAGGCTTGATCCTCAAATACGTCGTTTTAGCTCCAAAATGTGCCAAATCACCTACAAAGCCACAAATGGTGTGTGTAGACATCTATTCTTGCAAAGTAGAACTAAACAAGCATAAATGACACAAACTAAGGCTAAAACGTGAATGCGGAAAGGGGAAATCTTACTAAATGCATGAATGCAACAGATCGATAAATCATGTTATCAAAATACTCCATACTTATCCTTGCTTGTCCTCAAGCAAGTATTAAATCTAAGATAAGATAACATGAATTATCTATGCAAAACAAAAACAAAAACGTGTAGTGCTTCTAAAGATTATCACCCTCAATAGTGCAAGTTTCATAGCTAAAGATATATTTCATTAAGATCAAATGAAATAGGCATAAAAAGGATAATCATACTTTACAAGAATTTCATTTCATCATCAAAATTACTATAT